>JAVTVY010030068.1:0-12396 GCA_036873755.1 Hanleya hanleyi
ACGTTGGAGTATACTATTCATCTCTTCATCCAGAGACTGCAGTTGTTGCACTGTGGCAGGCACAGGATAGGGTGATTGCAAACTCTGTAACAGTCGAGGTTCGACCAGCATCATTTTTTTCGTATGTTCCATGACGTTAGCGTCCCAAGATGGAGCCTAGTAACGGTCCCAGTACAGTAGCGGCTAAGGGTGCGAGGAGTGCGCCGAGAAATCCACCTCGCTGTAACACCTGTTTCTTTTTCTTGACACTTCCCGTCTTCTTCACCAACGTTCGGAGACCCGCCTTGTGCCGTTGCAATTTCCCGTTCTGCAGAGGACTGAGCGGAACATTGCCTTTTAACACATTATGTGCCACTTCACACAAACACCGTACCAAGTCGGGATCCGCGCCGCGCACCAGGGCCCGGCCCACCTCCGGTGGCGCGCTGCGTAATACGCGCAGGGCCGGCGCGTGCTTGCGTATCCGTGCAGACATGATTAGTGACGGCTAGAGTGGGTTGTCTTCTTCTTTTATTTGGGTGTGTACACCGTCTGCACCTCTCCGGGAAAAATGTGGGTACGCAATCGAAGGGTAGAGGGGGTGTCTTGTTTCAAGTCGATGAGTAGATACCCGTGAGCTCGTTGGGTAGCATCTTCAAAGGCTTCTCGTACAAAGGCCGTGTTTTTAGGGTACATCTGTTGGGCCAGGTGCGTAATTTGGGAAGCGTCTCTGGGGTTTTTGAATAACACCACATACTGAGCATTCAAACTAATGTTCCCGTGCTCTTTGTTCTTACTGAAGAGATTCTGCACGATGTAGATGATGCTCAACCGACGATGATGGCTTCCTTTGGTAAAGAGACGGGTGATTCGACTGTCCGTTTCCGTCATGAGATCGTCCACCACGACCAACGTGTCTTTTGGCGTATCCTCCGGGGGTAAGCCTTCCATTAAGGTGAGTCCCGGGACACGTGCCAGTTCCTCGTACGCGGGTTGCCAAGCTCCATAACACCACAGGATGCGAGCTACGGGCGGTGAAATGAGGGCTGATCCGTGTTGGATGAGACGTTGAACGAAGTGTGTTTTTCCCGACCCTGTCGGTCCAGCGATGAGACACGTGAAAGGATGCTGCCACCGAGGATCCATAGTTTTTTATTTTATTTTTTTTATTTGGTGATTTGCGCTCGGCGTTCAGAGGCCCACCCCCGTTGTCGTGGATCCCACCGGGGATCGTAGTCGAACGGGTACCGTTGCCGTGGTAAACGTGATTCGTCCACTCTAAATGTTTTTAGCGTCGTAGGAGTGGTGGTGGTGGTGGTGGGAGTACTAGGTTGTGGTGATGGGGTGGAAGGTTCGTCGCTTCTCAGGGTAGACGGAGGTGACGGGTGATCACGTGGAGTCGTAGTAGTACGGAGCGTCGTAGTACGGGGCGTCGTAGTACGGGACGTCGTAGGCGTGGGTGGATGGATGTGGCGGTCAGGTGACGTGATGGATGGAGTAGACCGCGTGGTAGGCGTGGGTGTCTGCGTTGATACGTGGCGGTACGTTGACGTCTTGGATGGCGTAGGCAGCGTCGTAGTGGTGGTGGTGGTGGTGGATGATTGAGGTGGAATTGTGGGACGAAGGGTGTTGAAACAGGATATCACGTACGCCAAATCGTAGAACACGCCTCCAAATAAGGTACCCAGAAGCACTACTAGACACACTACAGTACCGACTTGTGCTTTTCGAGTCCGTAACAGTAAGGGTAGATGTGCACTATCCATGGTATAACCCTACACTGAAGGATGGAGGTGATAGGGGTTAGAATTTATAGGCGTTTCATGTCACGGCCTGACACCCAGGAATTAAACGAACGGGGCCAACCTTGCCATTTGACGAAATGATAGGGGATGCCACGTCGACGTTCCGTTTTTAAAATCTTTTCCACCGTGTAGTAGTCTTTCGGTGTTTTCACTATGGGTTGTAATTCTGCCTCGTAAAACGTGCCTTGCAGTGTTTCTCCTTGTAGATCTTCCAGTTGATAGACGTGTGGCTGTCGAGTTTATGGCGAACGATGACAAAGTGCTCGTCACTCCAGTTGGGCAAGTAACTTTTCTCAAATTGTCCTTTCACTTTACTGATGCGTACCACATCTCCGCGTTTGTAACGGGGTGACGTGAGTGGTGGTGGTGGACTGGGAGAGTACAGCGTACCACGCACTTGATGTTCGTTGCGTTCTGTCACATCGAGGGGAGCTCGCTGGATACTGCGATGATAGGCTCGATTGTACCCTTGGACCAGTTGAGGTAGTACATCGATGTACCGTCGGGTGTTTTGGGCGGTAAAATACTTGTGCATTCGTCCTTTGAAGGTGCGATTGAATCGTTCCACCACGAGGCTTTGGTCTCGTTGTACGTATGGAAGAAAAATACCTTCTGTTTCTTAAGAAAGGCTTGAAAGGGTCGGTTGAGAAATTCTGTGCTTCATCCGTTTGCAAATAGAGGGGTTTGCGCCCCGTCTTGAAAATCTGCTGGAACGCCCGTACCAGATTCTCTCCTGTTTTGGTGCGAATGGGTAGTACCCATGCGTACTTGGATAAAATATCGATACAGGTCAACATGTACCGATGCCCATCATTGTGGGGTGCAAATCGACTCATATCCACTAAATCAGCCTGCCATTGTGCGTCTATGCCTCCTACGATGACTCGGTTACGGCGAAAATGTCGTCGGGCTGCTCGATGTAAACTATAAGTGTCTTGGGTTTTTAACCAGTCTCGAACTTCAGTTCGACTGATGCCTTGGGAATGGGCAGCTCGAGCGAGCGCTCCCACAGCGCTATACGCGGCTGGACTGGTAGGGTTGTAATACAAATCGGTTAACACCTTGTTCACTGTAGATGCTGACCCCTTTTTCCCCTTTCGGGACCCCCTCATCACGGTCTTCCTACCCCTCATCGGGGTGCCTCTGGGTCCCCGTCCGGTGTGTTCGCTTCATCAGGTGACACTGACACTCTAGCCTCTGTGCACCCTATAGATATAGTACTTTCGTGTTCCCCGGCTGTATCGGGTTCATGTAGTTGTTCATGGGGTTCAGCCAGCGCGTCCTCCATAGCACGAGCCCACGCCAACTGGTCTGATGATCGCTCGTCCGGTGTAAACAGCTGGTCCACAATAGGCACTACTTTCTCCAAGGCTGACCACAGATCGGGGACTAGGGTGAAGCCTCGCGTACGGTCTTGGTAGCGGCCCAGGCGTAGGAAGAAGGTGGTACGGTATACGTAGATGGCATTGTCTATGTGGATGAGGTGTCCGTCGAGCTCATCGCTCAACACGCGTTTAAATTTGGTCCAGCCGTCACGCTGTGGCGTCACCGTATTCGATACGGTCTCAGCGGGCGCCCAGCAAATAGCTCCACGGTCTTCCACCAGGGTGACTTTATCTTCATAGACGTGTAACCCCACCTGGGGTGTAAGGGGCAGGATGGCTCGTAGGTCGGGTGACATGCTTGCTCCAAATGTCGAACGGTGAAATGACACACACTCTGTCTCACCCCTGGTATTTATAGTGTCAGGTGGGGTACAGACATGAGTCGTACTATTCTGTGAGGGGCTCCTGTGGAGAGAGTACTTCATCGACCATGGGGACTACTTGTTGCAAAGCCGTCCATAGATCGGGGTCGAGAGTAAAACCACCTCGCTTGAGACAGACGAGTCGAGCAAAATAGGGACCACGGAAAATGTAGACGTCGTCACACAGGTGAATGCTATCACCGTCGAGGTTACCGCATAACACGCGTTTCAAGGTAATCCAGCCTTCCGGGAATAAAGAGACACGCGCTGGTTCAGACGTACACCAACACCTACTATCGTCATCGATGAGCTCCACGCGTTGGGAATACAACAATAGGGTGCAGTCCGGTGTAAGAGTGCGCGTAGCTACAGAGTGCGCCTGGGGGTGAAGTACGTCGTGGACGTCGGTGATAATAGCTTTCAGCGCCTGCCATAATGCCGGACGGAGTAGGATAGAGGCACCACCACACTGTTCTAACCGGGGAAAAAAAGAATCATCTCTACCACTTCGTAGGTAGACACCGACTCCCACGTGCATGAAATCGACTTCGGGCTCTTTTCCCTGTAACAACCGTGTCAATAGAGTCCATCCTGCTAGGCTTAAACATAGCTTCACCTCTCGGGGATGTTCTTCGATGAGCTGCAGTTCATGGTCATAGACGATGAGGATGACGTCAGGCGTGAGTTGGAAGAAGGCAAGCTCCGCTCCGTGCGCTGCCATAGTGGTGAATGACAAAACACCGACCAGGCAAATGTGTATATATCGATTCTTGCCCCTTCGTGAAAGTCCGTGATGACTCGTCCGTTAAAAAAAACCTCTAGTCCGTAGCCGTACACGTTATAGGTGCGCACCTCTCTCTATCCGTACCCGTAAGCGTTCTAGTTTTTATTCCACCCTCACCCTTCGTGAAAGTCCGTAATGACTCGTGAGTAAAAAACCCCTAGTCCGTAGCCGTACACGTTATAGGGGTTTTTTTCGCACCTCTCTCTATCCGTACCCCATCACCGTTATAGTTTTTATTCCACCCTCCTGCTTCGTGAAAGTCCGTGATCATTCGGGCTGTAATGTTATCTGCAATCATTTAACCTGGGAATTGTGAATTTTCGCGCAAAATAGACGGATTGTAAATTAACCCAGGAAGGGTGGTCGCGCGGACCTGGGTGTAGACACCTTGTAGGCCAATCAGCATCCATTCTCATGTTTATAAATAGCCGCAATCATTTAACATAGGAATTTGCACTAGGTGAATTTTCGTGTAAAAATGAAGGGATTCTGACGACACCCAGGAATGGCGCCAGGGGTGTTGGCCCTTTTCAGGGCCAACCCCCAATGTTATCTCAATACACGCAATCATTTAACGTAGGAATTGTGAATTTGGTGCAAAATCAGCGGATTGTAAATTAACCCAGGAAGGGTGGTCGCGCGGACCTGGGTGTAGACACCTATCAGCATCCATTCTCATGTTTATAAATAGCCGCAATCATTTAACATAGGAATTTGCTAGTGCGAATTTTCGTGTAAAATGAAGAGATTGTGACGTCATCCAGGAAGAGCGCCAGGGGTGTTGGCCCTTTTCAGGGCCAACCCCATCTGATTGGCTGTCGCTGTGACGTCACAGAGGTCATATGCAAATTTCTGAGGTCAATGTGAACCAATTTATGTCTTGTATACTACTATAGTTATATAGAAGTGGGTATGTCGTTACTTCATATAATTCTAGCTTATTTACAATGGGTCGAATAAATTTAATTTACACAACTGGTATATCATATATGTGTATGAATATATTGACTAGCAACCCCGTTTATAGATGCTGATTCATGCTACTACGGGACTATATGGGTTCTGATTAAAACTTATCAATTTTCACCTCCTGGATTTACATTACCAGATATAAAATCTTCAACACAAATTACGAAGATCTTCGGTGATCAAGCTGTCCAGTCGTGTGAATAGATTAAGCAATTTGCAGTGGCAAAAAAACCAAAAAAAACCCGATTGTGATATAAATCAATATACATGTATACCATGTATACCATCATCGGATACCTAAAGTATCTGTTTCAAATATGCGAGCATTCAAGGATGTTTTATCCATACTGGGAAGGTCTCTTTGAGTAGAATGCTCAAACTCTTACACATCAGACAACGATCGTAACCACCACTGGCAGGCTGAGCAACTGAATGATTCTATGCGAACTGGTTCAACTCCAACAGATGATACCAATTCCATGATGGTCCAAGTGTGCCGGCCCGATGTATGGACTAATCGATGTTAAGATAAACGTAGTATCAAGTTAACTAAGTTCGATTAAGAAAATGATATCGAATGTCGTCGGACAACTTAAGGGTCTGATGGCGTCCTTTTTCAATTATCTGCCTGACCTGGATCTAGGCCATGATATGGAATAGTAGTCTACATACTGGAATTCCTATTTCCTGGTTAATATGATGGGGATGGGGTGAGTTAATATGATGGGGTGGGTTAATATGATGGGGTGGGTTAATATGATGGGGTGGGTTAATATGATGGGGTGGGTTAATATGATGGGGTGAGTTAATATGAGTTAATATGATGGGTGAGTTAATATGATGGGGTGGGTTAATATGATGGGGTGGGTTAATATGATGGGGTGGGTTAATATGATGGGGTGGGTTAATATGATGGGGTGAGTTAATATGATGGGGTGGGTTAATATGATGGGGTGGGTTAATATGATGGGGTGAGTTAATATGATGGGGTGAGTTAATATGATGGGGTGGGTTAATATGATGGGGTGAGTTAATATGATGGGGTGGGTTAATATGATGGGTGTGTGATTGAATATGATGGGGTGGGTTAATATGATGGGGTGGGTTAATATGATGGGGTGAGTTAATATGATGGGGTGAGTTGGGGTGAGTTAATATGATGGGGTGAGTTAATATGATGGGGTGGGTTAATATGATGGGGTGAGTTAATATGATGGGGTGGGTTAATATGATGGGGTGAGTTAATATGATGGGGTGGGTTAATATGAGGAGGCCAGTTCAACAAATGTATAATTAAACGTAATAATCACCAGCAATGCTTACAAGGAACATGCAATGCTGCGAGGAACACACGGGGTTAAGTTTTGTAATACACCATTGATTTGTCGCAATACATCCGAAGTTAATCAGATTCAGTTCGCCCCGGTGAAATTGACGTTCGTGTTCTTCAATATACATGTATAACATGAAGCAGAATTGATATAATTCTAATGAAATAATTATAAGTTCACCAGATTTTTTTTTAATAAAACAGCAATATAACCCATAAATGAAGCCTCTTCTGTCCTATGTGTAGGCTGGAGAGAGAGAGAGAGAGAGAGAGAGAGAGAGAGAGAGAGAGAAGTCATAAATAAGACCACACAGACTTTTAAGCTGTTCCCCCCCCCCAAAATTGCCAAAATGGCACAGGCTTTGCTGTTGTGTGTTTTCATGTTTTTATATACGCCACCATGTGCCAGCAGTAGATACGCCGAGAAGACACCACTCAGTGTGAACCTCGTGGTAATATATTGTAATAAATGCGTGTTTGTGTCCGTCTCCAATTATGGGTTGAATAGATTGAGCTCCGGTATATCATGTAAATGATGACTTGGTATCATGCCAAGTATGAGAAGACCCAAAACTCGGTAACAGAATAGGCTCCAGATGGTAGGTAACGACTTCATGTCAGAATATTATCAGCGTTACGATATAACGAATCTGTACCTGCATATCACTCAATGGCGACTCAGTATGGGGAAACGATCACAGCTACATACAACGATTCAGTACCAGTTCATGATCACGCCTCCATGAGAGTGGTCAAAAGCACGAACGAATCAACTCTGTATTTCCGTCATATATAGGATGTTCTTTATTGATGATGTAGATATATCGAATAAACATATGGTATACACATTTCCTCAGCTTAAGACTCTCACAGGTTATGCCGAGCAGTTATAATAACGACCTATGCTGCCTACTGCCCGAATGATGGAACCCAGTAGCACTGGTTTATATACTACTAGCATGCACACACATTCACCATATTCATGTGACGGTAAACTTCAAGGCTGTGAATGGCCTTTCCAATTAACTCTGGAATTCGTATATCCAATCACAATTGAAGACAGATAAGAAGCATACGTGTGATGGGAGATAGCTGCTGTATCACAGATTAGCACAAATTATATATATCCAAGATGTAATTTCCAGAAGTAATTCCCAATATTATTTGAATATGAAGTAATATTCCACAGTATAAATATCCCAGGTATTCCTTTAGGGCTTATTGGATGATACGTACACGGCTGTAGCCAGCCAGCTATCTGCCATTACTGGGTTCTTGCTCTACTTATATAGACTCCGGTCGGATTACCACGTGATATGATCAGCCAATCAGAATGACGGAAATGGCCCTATCTCGAAAGGCTGGGCGAAATTAGAAACAGTGATAACAAATTATAACTGTAAATTTAGTTAACCAACATTTGTACAAGAGATTTACATAGATAATTGTATATAAGGAATTTATTAAATTGGTTATAACTGCTCTAGTTTACTAGAAACGATCATTAGTTTTTGTCACAAAAACTAGTCCAGGCATGACGTTTACGATCCTCACGCCACAGATTTCGGGGGTCACTTCACATGGCAAAATTCCTATAGCTCACACAATAATCCAGCAAGTGCCAGTAACAATGAACAACTGCAGACGTATTTAAAAAGCATGGAAATAATGTTTTTGACAACAGATTGTCAACTCAGTCAGAATTGTCCGGAACCAAAGTCAAATTTACCACGGACAAAATCTACAGCAATCGGGTTACCAGTGGTGTTGGCGAAGGCAAAGCTCATTACGAAAAATAGTTCCAAGTGAAACTTTAGTCTACGACTGAATAACCACGCAATATAACGTAATTATTTTCAGAACTCTTAATTGAGAATACAAGAATAACTAATTTCCATCGAATTCCTCAGGATGGCATGAATTTATGAATGTTAGTTTGACCCAGTTTCCTTCGCTAAACACAACATGGCCGCCCCGAGTGGCGGGCCAGAAAAACACAGTTCTGACATCTCGCAAATGTTGTGTCAGACGATTACAATTCACAATGGATTTACGGTATGGTGATATATAAATTGCAGACAATGTCCGGAAACTCCAGTCTCTGTCCCAGGTAAGTAAATCCCGTCGAAAGTACCTCAACACAAGCTTATTCAGGGTTGTCACACACGTTGGCCACTCCCGGTATGGGATGCCCTGACACAAAACATTCCGGCTTCTAAATTCCATTAATTCAGCGAACTCATTGTAAGATATAAAACAACACTTAGGCCTCTCCCTGTATGGGACGCCTAGTCCATATGGTAAATCCCAAATCCAGAATCACAGTGAAATAACTGGGACAACGATCGGTAAACTTTGCACCAGTGAAAATATTTACACACAAAAAAAATAAATCCATGTAGGTCCACGTATATCACACTCTCCCCACCTTATTAAAGGGAATTCTCCGAATTCTCGCTGGGAGCATCTGCCTCAAGCCGGAGAGGTACACCTGCCTTGCCTATCAAGTCACACAGGTAATCCGTAGAGGTGCATCGACATTTAGAACGGTCCTCGTACATTTCCAGAAGTTGCACGGAGGAGTCACCAATCTTGCCCAGGGATAATAGTGCCAGTTCCTGGTATCCGTAATAACGGTGTTTGGCCTCAATCACTCCCATTTCATCGGAGCCTGCCCTTATCCTAGGGGTCTTACCACCTGGAAGGGCCAACATATTATATTTGTCCAGGCGGTAGAGACGGTCACCTCGCTTGGAACCTGTAGCTGCCTCAAGCTGCATCGCCGTGTACTCGAAGCTGTCCTGTTTCTCAGCCGCATCCCACCGCTTCCAGTTCTTAGGTGGCCATTTGATGTCGCCTAATGGGGAGGGGATACAAACCACTTCCTCCTTATCCCATGCTCTCCTCCCGGGGGGTATGTAGGGCATGGAACCAGTTCGCAGGATATGGGTTGCTCTCGTGTGGAGTCCCTGCACTGGTCGCTTGAAGATGGACCGTTGGGCGTTGATAGCAGTGTTGGACCCCTCAGCATTGGCACCACCATTCACAACAACTGCATCCACAATTTGAGCATCAGATGTTTCCGGTACTGATGACTGTGATGGGGGTCTGAGGTCCAGAACTAGTGCCGAATCACTGGTTGCCTGCGCCGCTGTACTCAGTTCTGTGTTGGTCAAGACCAGTTCTACCTGTTTCCTTGTAACAGACAGGTCCACAGGGGCATCACCATCAACAACCTGCTCTACCTGTCCATACATCACCAGATCCACACTGACCGCTGCATCTGCTGACCTTTCTGGTGTGCTCCCAGGAGTGATGTCCTCAGTGATAGGCATGGCAAGTCGAGCCGGGGCTGCGTTATTCTCTGGAGGGTCTGGACTGTCAAAGGTTGGGGTGTTCCATTTCACAACTGACATGATGAACTTCCTGTCCAGACCCAGAGTGGAGGCGATGGAATGAACAGGCGAAGGGCTTTTATATGTGACGTCAGTCCCCGCTCCAGATGGCCTGGATACTGCTTTCTGCGGGTCCAGTGTGGCAAGCTTCCTCTTAAGGGACTCGAGGCTTCGAAGGTCTTGGTGGACATACCTGGATATTTCGGCCAGGTATGTAGGCTTTCCCTCTTCCGACGGGCACTGCAATACAGCCTGCACATCACTGGGGTCCAGCTTTAGGGACAGCAGCTCCAGGTTACTACCGGGGGAAGATTGCACAAGATCATCAGGACAAAAGATGGCGCACTCAGGTTCGTAGAGGTCCTCTAGAGGGGATGCTTGGCGGGGCTCTAGAGATGATGCGGGGGCGACCAGTCGACGAGTCTTGGGAGCTGGTTCACCCACTTCCATAGTGGATTCCCTCTCTCGGGGCTCAGGGTGGAGGGGAGACCGTGCCAGATTCCATCCATCCTCCCACTCTGTCATGGACCTGGATGGTTTTCGGCACTTCCTCATCCAGCGCCGTATGGCAGACCTAGCCTCCACTGATGCTGCTGAACGCCAATCCGGCATGGATTTGTTGCCATTTAGCCGCAGGTAATCTTGTGGGGTCAAGGTGAACCAAAATGTGGACTGGTCATCCAGGAATCCCCTTGGGACATCCCTCAACTGTCGGTGATGTTTCACCTCCACGTGATTTCCCAGGTCAGTCATCCGGCGGAAGGTGACCTCACCGGAACAAAAAGGACAGATCACCTGAATTCTTCGATGCATGGATGATGAGAGATGGGTTCTGAGGGCACTCCAAGTGGGCAGCTTCCCAGAGCATAGCCAGCAATCAAACTGTGACGACATGCTGAAAAACACAAGGGTCTTCGTTAGATTAGCAAACAGGAGAATCTTCAGCAGTAACAGTAGACATTATAGCAAGGCTACCAGGTTCCATCATTGGGCAACAATTGGAATAGGTCAACTGCATGGGCAACCCATTATATCCAGACACCAGGGATTGCGAAACCATGGAAGCTGGTTGATATTTCTGCTACCACCTGCACTCCTCAGCCGTTACGCCTACTGAGCTTTGGGTACCACCGCCAGAAATCTCACAACTGCAGTTGTGTATTTCCACATGAAGCTGGTCTCCAGGGTTGATCAATCCCTGCCTAACTTCATTACTCTACCATGGCCATGGAATTCCGCCACAGGGCTGCTACACTTAGCAACCTTGCAAATATATTGGTACCCTACCACAGGTGCAACTCAGAAATTCCAACCTCCACGTTGCCAAACCTCTTCCCTTGCTACATCTACCTTGCTGTACTCCTGGATGCCTCGCCAACACCCAGTCACCATCTACCTTTACTGTGATGAGTTATGCCCTGGAGTGCCTTGGGCCTTCAGAGAGTACCACCTGGGTGGGTGGGGGCCCTTGTAGATCATCAGTCTGTCTATGTGTATAGCTTTAGGTTCCTTTCTGGCTGATTGTTTCACTAGATATGTTATATCATCTATCTTCTGAGTGATAATAAACGGTCCCTTCCACTTAGCAGTGAGCTTGGAACATACCCCGGGTTTTCGAGAAGGGTTGTATAACCAGACTGCTTGCCCTGCCTGTAGTGAACCTTTCTTTGCTTTCAGGTCGTACTGTCTCTTTTGGTAGATTGCACTCTGTTTTAGTTGCTTTCTGGCCATTTCATGTACATTTGCGAGTCTGTCCTGCAAGTCTGTTACATATCCATCTGGGTCTACTTCACTATAGGTCATAGCTGGCGTCCCTATAACAGCTTGCATAGGCATCACATTCTCTCTACCAAGGACCATGAGATTGGGTGTCTTTTTCGTGCTAGACTGTTTGGAAGCTAGGTACGCCATCATTACTTGGGGCAGGTACTCATCCCAAGATCGCTGAGCCTTGTCACAATACATGGTCAGCATCGTCGCAAGAGTACGGTTGTATCTCTCGACATTTCCATTTGCCTGTGGCCTAAAACTAGTTGTTCTGGTTTTATCAATATGCAGGATATTGCACATTTCCTGGAACACCTGGGCCTCGAAATTCGTCCCTTGATCGGAGTGTAGTTGCAACGGTGTTCCGAACCGACATACAAATTCATCAACTAATGCCTTAGCTACTGAGGTTGCTGCCTGGTTGGGTAATGGCACTGCTTCTGTCCACTTTGTGAAGCAGTCACATACAACCAAGATGTATCGGTTTCCCCTAGTTGTCACTGGTAGCGGCCCCAAAATATCAAGCGAAATTCTCTCCATAGGTTCTCCGACCAAATACACCTTCATTGGGGCTTTATTTTGCCCCTTGGCTGTCTTTCTGGCTGTACACAAGTCGCATT
>JAVTVY010030069.1:0-12359 GCA_036873755.1 Hanleya hanleyi
GGTGGGGCCGTCTTCAATACACGGAGCGTGGGAGCGTGCTTCCGTACTCGCGCAGACATCATGTACAACTAATGCTAGAACCCACAACTCTGCTCTTTTTATCTACTTCAGAGACACAAAATCAACCCTGCTGTGGTATTCATTCTTTTTATTATCCCCATCATCAAAACACACACACACCCCAGCTGGGGGAGCCACTGTGGGTGTGTTTACATTATTTTTCCAAGTACACGTGGTGGGTCTCTCCGGGAAAGATGCCGGTCCGTAGTCGAAGGTGGTCGGGGGTGGCTTGCTTGAGGTCGAAGAGCATATACCCGTGCTGAGGTGTTGTGGCATCTTTAAAGGCTTCCAACGCAAACGGTGTGCGGCCGGGATACATCTGTCTCGCCAGGTGCAGCAGTTGAGTGGTATCTCTCGGGTTTTGAAGACCACCAGGTAGTGGGCATTTAAGCTGATATTCCGATGTTCTTTGTTTTTACTGAACAGATTCTGCACAATGTAGATGATGCTGAGCCGTCGATGATGGCTGCCTTTGGTAAAGAGTTGGGTGACCCGCGCATCCGTCTCCGCCATGAGATCATCCAGAACCACCAAGGTGTTGGGTTCCAAATCGGCCAGGTTGGGTAGGCCTTCCACGAACGTGATATGGGGCATTGCTGCATACGCTTCCTGCCATTCTCCGTAACACCACACGACTCGGGCAATGGGTGGAGTGATCATGCTGTCGGCGTGTTCGAGGAGCTTCCTGACGAAGTGCGTTTTGCCGGAACCCGTCGGTCCTGCGATGACGCAAGTGAAGGGATGCTGCCAACGAGGGTCCATGGTTCGAGGTGTATCCGCTGTCGTGGTAACCCGCTCTTGTAAATTTGGTACGAGTGAACTGGAGTGGTGGTGGTGGGTACAACGTCGGTTGTCGTTGTCTGTTCACGTTCAGGGATGATGATGGTGGTGATGGGTACAACGTGGGTCGTCGTTGTCGGTTCACTGTGAGGGATGAAATCCGGTGGGTCTTGAGACGTAGTAGGTGTACTTGGTGTAAGTGTAGAGCTTACACTCGACGTGGCTTGTACACGGGGTGTGGTGGTGACTGGGCTCGATACGACTGGTGCTCTCTGTAGACCCGTTTCACTGATGGCTGGTGTTCTCAGTTGGTTAAGTAACGTACTGACATATGCTACGTCGTAAAACACACCTGCGTACAACACACTCAGCAGGGTTAGCACTATCACCCCAAAGCCTACTTGCGCTTTGCGCGTTTTGGAAGACGCTGTGTTCAGAGACGGTTGCACCGTGTTCATGGTCGGACGTGGAATGTAGGATGACGGTAGTGGTGTCTGGCTTTATAGTCGTTTCACCTGGTTGGCAGCGACCCAGGAATTGAAGGAACTGGGCCAGCCTTGCCATTTGACGAAATGAAACAGTTTGCCACGTCGACGTTCCGTTTTCAAAATCTGCTCCACCGTGTAGTAGTCTTGCTGTGTTTTTACGACAGGCTGTAATTCTGTCTCGTAAAACGTGCCTAGCAACGGTTCCCCTTGAAGATCTTCCAGTTCGTAGACTCGCCGCTGTCGGGGTAGGCGCCGTTTAATCAGGAAGTGCTCATCGCTCCAGTTGGGCAAGTAACTTTTCTCGAACTTGCCCTTGACTTTACTGATCCGTACAGGGTCCCCGACCTTGAACATCGCCTTCGGTGCTCGTTGCGATGGCATGGGGTACAAGGCACGCCGGACTTGGGCTTCATTGCGTTGGGTCACGGTAATGGGGGCTCTCTGTATACTTCGATGATAGGCTCGATTGTAACCCCTCACGAGTTTCGGTAGAACATCGATGTACCGCCTTGTATTCTTATAGGTGAAATATTTATACATGCGGCCTTTGAATGTCCTGTTGAACCTTTCCACCACGGAAGCATTGGTCTCGTTGTACGCATGGAAGAAAAACACCTTCTGTTTCTTGAGAAAGGCTTGGAACGGTCTGTTGAGGAATTCCGTGCCTTCGTCGGTTTGCAAATACAAAGGTTTGCGCCCGGTCTTGAAGATGTCTTTGAACGCCGCTATGAGATTTGCCCCCGTTTTCGTCCGGATGGGTACCACCCACGCATACTTGGATAGAATATCGATGCACGTCAAGATATACCGATTCCCATCGCTGTGTTTGGCAAAGGCGCTCATATCGACCAAATCCGCTTGCCACTGGGCATCTATTCCTCCCACGATGACCCGATTCTGTAGAAAATGGCGACGGACAGCTCGATGTAAGGTATAGGTGTCTTGTTGTCTTAACCAATCTCGGACTTGGGCACGTTGTATCCCCTGGGGTTTGGCCGCTCGATAGAGAGCCGACAAGGCACTATAGGCCGCCGGACTGTCGGGACTGTAGTATAAGTTATCCAACACCTTCTCCCAGCGCTTCATGGTGACAAAATGATGATGGACCCTGGCTCTATCGTTTATTTATAACGGGTGTATCTTGGACCGGAGTTTCTTTCTGATTTTCTTCGTGGGCTTCCACAGTGGCCATGGTAAATGACCAGTCCAACTCGTCTGATGACCGCTTGATAAGCACTTCATCTACATCTACCACGGCATCTTCCAATGCAGACCATAGATCAGGGTGAAGGGTAAAATGCACTGTACCTCCATCTAGCCGAGCCAAATGAGCAAAGAAAGGGCCGCGTCGGATGTACACATCGTGACACAAGTGGATGAGGTCGCCGTCCAGTTCACCAGACAACACCCGTTTGAATTTGGTCCAGCCCTCCCGGGACAGACGAATGTGAGCCGGGCACGGTTGTGTAGGGTTCGCATCACAGACGTCTCCCACCTCCTCCATGATATCGACCTTATCCGCATACACGTGCAGGAAAACCTCGGGGGTCAAGCTGAAATACGCCAGTACTATATGCTCCGTCATTGTCAGTACGTGAATGGTACCAGATTTCATTGTCTCTCGTATTTATAGGGAGAACCCCGTGAGATCAAAGGATCAGGTGGTCATGTCATTGGGCTGACTGAGTCTAGCCGGGTAATCAATGGCATCGTCGTCGGGTTCATGTAGTTGTGCATGGGGTTCAGCCAGCGCGTCCTCAATAGCACGAGCCCACGCCAGCTGGTCTGATGATCGCTCGTCCGGTGTAAACAGCTGGTCCACAATAGGCACCACTTTCTCCAAGGCTGACCACAGATCGGGGTCTAGGGTGAAGCCTCGCGTAGGGTCTTGGTAGCGGCCCAGGCGTAGGAAGAGGGAGGTACGGTATACGTAGATGGCATTGTCTATGTGGATGAGGTTACCGTCGAGCTCACCGCTCAACACCCGTTTAAATTTGGTCCAGCCGTCACGAGGTAGTGTCACCGTATTCGATACGGTCTCAGCGGGCGCCCAGCAAATAGCTCCACGGTCTTCCACCAGGGTGACTTTATCTTCATAGACGTGTAACCCCACCTGGGGTGTAAGGGGCAGGATGGCTCGTAGGACGGATGACATGCTTGCTCCAAATGTCGAACGGTGAATGACACACACTCTGTCTGACCCTGGTATTTATAGTGTCAATACCACAGCGCCAGGGTGAATAGGGCACAGACTAGTATGAGGCCAACCAGCCGGTGCTGGTTGCGGCGTGAGCGCTCGTGGTCCATAGCCCGAGCATCAGGGATGGCTGTCATAGTCCAGTAGTGGTGAGTGATGGCATGCCTCTCCATCGAGTGCACTCTGTGGAGGACCGCTTCTGTGAACTCGTTCAGGATCTGGCGTCGTCCCTCGTTGTCGTCGCCATCTGCAAACATGGACCGGACCACTGCTCGGTAACCCGTGAAAGAATTCACCACGGTGGCATACTGTAAAATGCGAGTCGCATGGGGCTGGGTCTCCGCCATGGCTCTGCAACCGTAGAAATGAAGGTGTGGGATCCAGAGGGACGTGTTTTATAGACCAGGTCACACATGCGCGCCTAGACGTCGGGTGTAGTCCGTGATATTCTGATGGGTTAGTCCAAAAGAATGATATTCCTACCGCACACCCAACCCATCAGATGCCCCTTCACCTAGGCTTCACTTGGATACCTCACTCGACCCCATTGCACCATTAGGGACTCCCCTACATCCCAAAACGTCTATGCGCATGCGCAGAATGCCGATAGTTCAACCCCACTAGTCCAGTCAGATGCCCCTTCACCTAGGCTTCACTTTGATATCTCACTCGACCCCACTGGACCAGTAGTAACTCCCTAGCTCCAGCACGGCTATTTCCATACCCTTGGGCCACCGCGCATGCGCAGAATGACGCTAGTTCAACCCCACTAGTCCAGTCAGATGCTCCTTCACGAATGCTTCACATGGATACCTCATATGACCCCACTGGACTATTAGTGGCTCCCCTAGCTCCCAACACGTCTATTTCCATACCCTTGGGCCACCGCGCATGCGCAGAATGACGCTATGTCAACGCACTAGTCCAGTCAGATGCCCCTTCACCTAAGCTTCACTTTGATGCCTCATATGACCCCACTGGACCATTATTGGCTTCGCTAGCTCCCAACACGGCTATTTCCAGACCCTTGGGCCACCGCGCATGCGCAGAATGACGCTAGTTCAAACCCACTAGTCCAGTCAGATGCCCCCTCACCTAGGCTTCACTTTGATACCTCACTCGACCCCACTGGACCAGTCGTAACTCCCCTAGCTCCAACACGGCTATTTCCATACCCTTGGGCCACCGCGCATGCGCAGAATGACGCTAGTTCAACCCCACACCCACCCCATCAGATGCCCCTTCACCTAAGCTTCACATGGATACCTCACTCGACCCCATTGGACCAGTAGTAACTCCCTAGCTCCAACACGGCTATTTTCATACCCTTAGGCTACACGAGTTGTCTCCCTTGCGTCAATGTGTGCAGATGGCGCTACGGTCGACGCCGTGATATGGAAAGGGCATCCCCACACCATCCTGGAGCCGTCATTTTGTTTGTTGTTTTCTTGTGGAGATACACGGGACAATAAACACTCGACCCTAGGGTGGTACAGATGCTAGACTGATCCTATTAACATGGTACAACACCTATAGATTATGTTTATTAGTAGGACGTCAGCGAAATACTAGTACCCATCCTCCGCATGGCATTTATTCTGTGAAAACACCCATGACATGACTGAAAAGAGCCTCACTCGCCCCAATCGGACCATGCAGCGTATTTGTAGTCTACGGACTACTTTTCCTCCGCGGAAGCTTTCTTCCGCGACCGCATCACCGCCAGACCGCATCACCGCGGAGGAATACAAAGGTCAAAGGTTGCCAGACCTATAGTGGTCAACACTTGGCACCAGCCAATGCTGATGCAATCCAGAACATGTCAGTACATGCCTTGATCACGTGATCGCCAGATGACCTTGAGACCCCTTAAATTTTACCCGGGGGAACAAATATCAGCCGCCATCTTAAACCCACCACCCACCCATCCACCACCACAGCCGCCATCTTAAACCCACCACCCACCCATCCACCACCACAGCCGCCATCTTAAACCCACCACCCACCCATCCACCACCACAGCCGCCATCTTAAACCCACCACCCACCCATCCACCACCACATACCACAGCCGCCATCTTAAACCCACCACCCACCCATCCACCACCACAGCCGCCATCTTAAACCCACCACCCACCCATCCACCACCACAGCCGCCATCTTAAACCCACCACCCACCCATCCACCACCACACATGACCCCATGTGACACAATACTCGCTTCTGATTGGCTGTCGCGTGACGTCACAGAGGTCATATGCAAATTTCTGAGGTCAAACGTCCTCCATTTACTCTTTGTATACTACTCACGTTGGCATCACAGGTAATACTGAGGCTGATAAAATATCGAAGGCAGCCCTAGATAATGAGGTTTCAAACCCTCTATCTGTACTTATGTTAGAAAGCTGTTTCAATATTTATGGGATGCTGGGAATAATAACAAACTTCACGAGTTGAAAAAACCCTGTAGGCTATACTCATCTGAACAGCCAGAAACGTTTCGATCAAGCCATGATCAGGCGATGTAGGATCGACCATACACGATTAACTCACGAACTTTTACTAAAAAAAGAGCCAGTCCCAAGGTGAATTCCATGCCACGAATATCTCACAGTGAAACATATTCTTATCGACTGTATGGATTTTAAGATTGTAAGAGATTCTTTTTTATCGAGCAGCTACTTTTTAGAAGATCTTTTTAGTTGGGTGAAAGAAGACTGTATAGGTTATTTGGGAGAATTCGGTTTGTTGTATAAGTTTATAAGTGTTGGATTACTAAGTTATTCACTTGAATACTTAGAATCTTGTTTGGTCGTCGCTATATCACTGAATTATTGCTGAACGCGACGTTAAACCTTAATTTTCACTCTCTCTCTCTCTCTGTCTCCTCGCTGTTTGGGGACATTAATCGAAAGACTTTCTTCGAACGACAGTTAATATCAATTCCACATATACATGAAATGAAAATTCTAAAAATAAATACACACATAAGATAGTTTCCTACAAGAGAGAAGCGGTCTGAGCCATATCAATCTCGATAAATGAATATATCAATGCTCCCCAATAGTATACGTAGTTAAATAGGGGAGCAGAAAGGATTTAATTTTTAATAATTAGATTTGAACAATATACACTCTTAGGACGGTTGTTGTTGCACACTTTAAGCTCCCCACAATCCATGACCGATATTTCAAACTAAATGACATTCGCACTTCATATCTCATAATACCTCGCTTTCTGGACAGGATCGGTCTTGGACGCGTCTGAGAGAGTGTTGACAATTGGGGTCTTCATAACCCAGAACTGGAACGTGACGTGTCCAGCGTGAGTGGAAGGAGAATTGTAATGTCTGTACCCTGACTAATAAACTCGTTGAGTGAAGCATCTTTGTAAAACTTCGCTGATAAAGTTTGAGTTGTGTAAGCATCGGGGCATTCGGCATGTTTAGATGAAGAGAAACAATCACATTAACATTGTTGTTGTTGTTGTTTCTGATCAATGACTTGTGAAATGGCTACCGGTTTCACTGTGCTATTTTGAACCTTAAATGGAATCAATCCATTTTATCAGAGACTTATAGGTCAGCTATGGAAAACGTTGTCACTTCATCGATAGAAAGTTCATCAGCATGTGGAACGCGATGGAGGATTTGTATAGCCAAGGCCCATTGATTTGTATCGGGATATCTCTCATCCTTCAGTGTTTATATTGTCGACTAGTTTTGGCAAATGACAGTTTCACAGTTTGGTCAGCACTATATGTCAGTGTGCTGTTGTCACTTGAGTATTTCACTTGAGGTAGAGAAATTAAACGAAAGATGGGTCGAATTGTTTAGGGCACGTATATACCCCCAACGTACTGGAGAACATGCAATTATGGAGCTAAATTCCTAAATCGATCATTGTCTCTATCTGTTCTATTTAGTGTCAATAGGGGTTAGATACATGTACATGGCAACTCAGGCGAATCTAACATAGATTGCAGGTGAGACAATTGACACTGGCATCCACTAACGATGGATCAGATGACGTCTAGACGACGCCGGAATAGGATGTGTTAAGATAATCATGATAGATGAATTGTACAGTTGGGTCGGGTCATTAGACACCTCGCGCAAGATTAGGACGTATTTGAAGCATAAACTATATAGGCTCAGTAACCTACATCGACCAATGATCATTTACAGAGACAATGATTGGCTGGGAGCTCATTCAATTTGTTCTTAGGACAATGAATGTCCAGGATTTGTTTTTGAAAATTTGAATTGACCAATCAAGTGCTTCAACAATAGAAAGTTACCCGTGATGGACTGCTGCTTCTTGATGAATCTTCTAAGGATGGTTCCATGTGTCCATAATGTATAAACGTCTGTCCTTTCCCCCCAGCAGGTTCGATAATTATTAGGTTAACCAAGAGACACTTGCCCATATATGGCTGAATTTTGATTTAGGTATGTTCGCTTCCGATGACTTTATTGTTGTTTTTTATTTAATATTTTCATTGCTGAAAATATTGCTGCCAACGTTCCAATAAAGCGTTCGTATTATTATTGCCACGGACACGTTGTAAATCCGTCTTGGCAATTATAGCCAGACATGACACAATAATACTTTTAACTTATACACCCATTGGAGATACATTTGTCTTTGGCGAATGAAATCAAGTCTATCATTGTCTTTCAAAATTTTGATGACAAATTCCTATTTCATATGAACCGGGTAAAATATTCTAAACACAGGATAGAACATTTCCTTGCTGTTACCTTCACACATCGAATGTCCACTTCAAAACTCCATTATGACTACAGGAAATACAATTGGCCTCACGAAGGCCTAGGGCCTAAATAAAGCTCTTCTAGTTAATTCAATTCGCCAGGAAATGATCACCAATTAGGTTAATGGGTTTAGTGAATGCATCTGTAGCCTAGCGGTCTGCAAGAATACAGTCCGGCAAACATGAAGGAGAGTGTTTGTTCAGTGAACATAAGTTTGATATGTGATTCATCAACGGTAAATGCATCGAGGCTCCTGTCGATTCGATCTCTCACGATACGGACCGATATCTATAGAAATGTAACCCGATTTCCATTAAAGGTGGACAATACAACAACAAACCTTTAATATTAGACGTGTTTCTGTCACCTAGAGCAGTGTTGGTATACAATCGTCTGACCAGACACATGATCGATAGAGCCCTTCGCGACATTGTCTTGTAACATAGCGCATTTCAAATTGTTCTGTCAGGTGGTTCATCAAGCAGCAGTGAAGGATTGTAATATAGCCACTGCTCGCAGTTCTCTCGTGCTCAGATAGATTTGTTAGTGGGCCCTAGAGAAGCGAACAATGAGAATCGTATTCATCAAGGCAACGGAGGTACAGCTCCTTTCATGCCCATGCTTTCATTCTGTGATTTCTGCCATGCGTCGATATGGTCGGATTCTATAGCCATAACATTTGTTCTCTTCTGGGTAACGTAGAAATAAAATGCCATGCTACTGTTTTGATGACAAATGAAAGGAACGTAATAGTTCTATAGCTTTCGAGGATAAGAGAAACGGGGAAAATAGTTGCAATCCAAGATCCATGAACTCGTGACATTTCCCATCTGTAGCTCTCAGATCCGACATTCAATTACGTAGCCGTCGTCCATAAAAAAAAATTTCTATGAGACGTCTGAGCATAAATGTGTGAACGAACATCTTGTAAATGAGCCAGTACTAGGAGTCTCGAAGAGATCAGTTGACAGAAAGACAAAATTAAATGCTGATTGGTTGAGTTGTTCAAGTATATTTGCACACAGCACGCATTAGGTGAAGATTAGAACCAGGTTACATTACCAAATCTGATAGATGTGTGGAATAATTTGGAACCGAATGTGCTCACACTTTTTTTCTCATTTGGATCTCAAATGGATTGCACTGTCTCCTTGCAGTGTTTAAAACGTCAATTGTATGTGTGTGATTCGTTAGATGGGAAATTAGTAAGAAATAAATGTTAGTTTTCCGTCCTCTAACTGCTGAGATGATGGTAAAACGGAATTGCCTATTGTTTTGGGACGAATTACAACACATATAAGGGAAGTGGGAAGAGGTGCCGACATACTGACTGCGTCATATGACTTCACAGAATAGTCTTCTGGTTAACCTATTCTAAAGCAGAATCTAACGATTCGTGATATGTGTTGTATCTCAGGTACGCTTTTATTGTACCTGTTCATGTGGCAACATGGATGATATGACCACACGGCCCCTAGCACCGGCATAAGCGGTATTAGATACACATCTAGAGAGCTATGATCATGATGATGGAAATGCTCTGACAACTCGTATACTGGTAATTGGTGAGCTGTTTCACTGTGACAACTCGTACATTGGAGATTGGTGAGCTGTATCGTCGTCAGATGTAAATGACGGCAATTAACACAAAAGACTAGTCTGTAAGGCCGGATGTCGACCCAGCATCAACTTCCCACAAATGCCAACATATATCAAAGACCAAAAGGTCTGTACAGGGGGCGGGCCTCAGGGACGAATCGTCCACCAGCAGAATCTCGCCATATACAGGTAAAAATTACCTTTTTGCCGCAGGCTGAGTCCTAAAAATAAAGGCAATTGACGTACAGACTCAGCGAAACGACAAGAATCATGCGAAATACTTCGCATTGGTAAACTTTTCGAGTCACAAAACTAAGTGAAAAACAGATAATGGAGTAAATAATCTGTGAAAAGTCAAAAGTCGAGAGTAATTCTCGCTTATAGCCATTTACTATGGAGCAGACGGTGCGATAACCTATCCACCCAGTCCAAATCGTATTTGGAATAGGTCCATTTTGGAATAGTCACGTGACAAAGGGTACTATATCGTCCCGTAGAGGACAGAAATCTATGCTTTCAATGCTAAAGAGCAGGCAGATGCATTAGAGTGGTGATATTTAGGAGTTTTACCCATCTCACCAATTCAGGTTCGCCGTCTTATACAACATATCCAATGTGTAGCCCATAATCTGTCTTCACAAAGACACGTACGTCCTTGAAAATATAGTTATTTGTAGAAAGGTGGATGGCAGATGGAGCAACAGTTGTGATGGAGCAATGTTAGAAAGAGATTCAGGTACAGGGTCAATAATAAAACGTTACTTATTCAAACTAAATAAATTAATATCATATCAACACCCCCTTCGCTCTTGAATCTCTCTTGCATTAACGCGAACGTCCAACAATCATGATATCTCTCACGTTAATATTGACGAGGATGCACTCTCATTGGCCTAAACGGATACACACCATGTGGGTGAAATATCATTTTATGGCACCGCTGTCTGGACAGCGTAGAGCCAGCGTGTTCCATAACACGGGGTAGATTTAGGGACTGGTCTCCGATATAAAACATTAGGCAGAATGAGCTGGATGATACTCTTCCCCTCCTCGACAGCAAGCGAATTAGTCCAAATACACAGACGCAGTGATCACGTAACAAAGCTCTCAAATATCAATGACATAACTGTACAAACTGATATATCCATGTGTATAACTGAACGCCAAATTCAAGTGAAAGTAGTAAGATCCTATAGCCACATATGCAAATGGGGGGCGTTGATAGGATGTCTTGCTGTTATCATTTAACGCTGCTGCCCGCTTCTCTCTGCAGGAAACCATCTTGCTTTTTTTATTTGATGCATATTTGGAATTGTGAGAAAGGTCTTTCGATTATTGACGCGGATATTATATGTGGATTACGATTGGACACTGAATGTTGGATCAGATGCCTATACGTAAACTCCCTTATTTAGTTTTCCATTAATAATATAACATTCCATAATTACGATGGGCAACACGAACTAAATCTGGTTAAACAAGTTGAACAAGACTGTAGTTCTATTTTACATAGCGTGTATGTGCAGCACACTAAATATACTGTGGTAGATTCAATGTCCTTAATTTGAGGTTATTCGATAAGAGCAACGTCAAATTTACATTGGTTCGATGGTGTGCAAAATTAACACCTGAACGTCACAAACGCTGTCGGAATTCTCATCTTTTACTGTGTAATAAATTTCCTCCAAATGTATTACTCCATCGTGTGTAGGTTATATATTATATGAGCCTCTTTATGTCTGGCATCTGTAATTACTAGGCACGACGATCCGGAAAACGCGGTTATTTGCTGCAGTGATCAAGTCCTCACATAAGGATTCAAGGGTATGAAAGTGGCACCGGATTTGGCTTAATGCCAAAGTGAAAGGAACAAAGAATGTAACAGGAAATAACGTTCCTCTTAATATGCTTCAGGGAAACATGTCCTTCCCAAATTGCTAGTCAGGAAAAATATAGTATAGAAGATGGGAGCCGGACATTTCCTCCTGCCGAATATTTACTTATTACGCGAACCCTGTAACATGTATCCAGTTCATTATTTCTGGTTCTTCTATTGTTAATTGAAACCACACAACAGAACACGCGATTAAAATACATTGTAATTTTTTACATTCTGCATATCTCGTGCTTGGCATCATGGAAAACCATCCAATGTTTAATTTTTGCGTGAATTTTCATAGACGAAGGCTCGCTACTGATACCTGATTTGCGGCCCGTAAATCTAATTATACTTACTGTTCATTTATGGAAAACTTTCAGGTCAAAGTGTCTTTTTATTTATATTTCTCGTCATGCATGATGACCTAAGACGATCGGATGTCCCCTTGGACTAACTGCCCTTCTTATATTCTCTAACACTGGAAATGTGAGCATTTTAAGCCAATGTTACTGTCGTATACCACGTCAACACATTAATATATGCAACAATCCCAAACATTTTGTTCGTGAGCTAAAATTTGTCGT
>JAVTVY010030070.1:0-12350 GCA_036873755.1 Hanleya hanleyi
AACCAATCCTAGAAAAGGTGGTTATAACTCAATATGTAGGGTACTGTACTTATCGGAACAAACAGTCCGGGATAAAACTTTATCGAGGTTTGCATTAACTCACAGGCCCGCAAAACCAGAGTTTTTTTGGGGGGGGGGGGGCGGTGGTATTAGGGTGAAGTGTCGAAATATGGGGTCTCTATATATAACCCCATGCTTTATATAATCCACATCAAGGTGTGAAACGGACTTTGGGTGAATCGAGAAATAAACGGTTTACCGCCAAACAAAATACAAGCATATTCTACAAGTATCACTTTATATATTCCCGTCGTCAAACTAGTAAAGTTGTGCAACTTTTTACCTTTGTCGGGCGATTCAAAATCCAACGTAACTGTCCATCCATCTAGGAACAGTGAGATTATGGCGGGCTTCGTTCTCAATTCTGATTGGTCAGTCGCGACACGCCTCCGGCAAGAGAGGTCACGCACTGATCAGCTGTCGCGACTGACCAATCAGAATCGCGAACAAATTCCGCCATAATCTCACTGTTCCTAGATGGATGGACAGTTACGTTGGATATTGAATCGCCCGGCAAAGGTAAAAAAATTGCACAAATTTACTAATTTGAAGACGGGAATATATAAAGTGATACTTGTAGAATATGCTGATGTATTTGTTTGGCAATAAACCGTTTATTTCTCGGTTCACCCAAAGTGCGTTTCACATCTTGGTGTGGATTTATATAAAGCATGGGGTTATATATAGAGACCACATATTTCGACACTTCACCCTAATACCACCACCCACACCCTCCAAAACTCTTGTTTTGCGGGCCTGTGCATTAACTGGATTCGAGAAGATTCATAAATCAGGCCTTTTTGAATCATTCGTTTTTGTTCAATAAAAAGAATTACCATGCTGAGTTTGTTTTCATATACGTAGCGGTGTTGTTGTCCGTTGCCATTATCTACATCTGGGTATATTTGTCCATAAATAGAGCCCTCTTCTCTTAAGTGCAGCCACCTGTTAAGTACAGCCACCCTATTCCGGAGTTGTTTTGCATCTAGATATCGATAGGCGATCTAGATGTCAATACCCTATATTGTAGTAGTCTGTTCAATAATACTGTGTTTGACAGCCGCCGTCACATACCATACTTCAAGATCGAAGATACTATCTTTAAACAATTAACTGCTTTACATTGTTAAATTTCCATGAAATTTCCAGTGATAAGCTCCCGGAGAATGAAGTCAATGGTACTTTTGATTGGTTGAAATCCGTCGAGATTATATGCACTTAACGATCCGGGTACATGTCTAGTGATAATCGTTGTAAACCCAAACGTACAGACGAAATATCACCGAATTTAATAAATTGTAATATTCATCCAATTGCAGTCACAAGTTGTTTTTATGGTGTGAAAAACAGTGTGGTTCCAAACAGAATCGTTTCCAGACCCTGATGGAGGATTGGAATAGCACTAAGCCACTAACCTGAACGTGAACAGATGCCTTTTTCTTACAATAATATAAATCTATTAACGGTAGCATGCAGGAAGCTTGTATAAACGGAATTTACTAAATACTGTTTATTTTACGTAATGCTACATGTCTCTACATGCAAATTTCTCAAATGAAAGTCTAATTCAATATTTCAGCTTGTTTTGCTTGCAGCTGATATACACTTTGTGTTTGCGGGCGCGATCACGGACGGACGGACTGAAGGACGAATCTAGCATCATCTGAACATCGTTCGTCTTTTCCACGTTCGTCTTTTTCATTCGTGTTTAATAAAAAAAGATGAACTTAATTTCTTCAATGCTGTAATCATATAATACAAATTTGATATCTGCCACCGTGATGAATATATAGCGGTCGATATAATAATACAAGCTTGTCAATTATATTGCTTGCAATGAACATGACGATGAGGAATGCACTTTAGTAAATTACGGATAATATTACCAAGTCATTACAATTGCATTATAGGCCAAAAGTCAAGTTATTTAATACCGGTATGTCAATGTAGTCAAGAACTCAGAAATCTGGAACCAATATCTTCATACAGACAATAGACAATTTACCCTCGACAAAGCAATAATCATATTGGAAATGGTACAAGCCCGAACAGATATGGCACATCGGTGGAATAGAAGGAGGGGGGGGGGGGGACCACAACCACCCAAAACCAAACGCCCACCCGCGTGACAATGTCAAACGCGGAAGGTTTTAACAATAGAAATTCTCGAAACTATTTCTCCAGTGTATTCTATGTCACTTATTGCACTTTTTGTATCATATAGAATACCTGACGATGTCCCGCACATTCGACCTTTAATACCACATATACAATTGTTTAACCATATCTGACCTGGGCGATTTGGGGTGTACCGCAGGCGGGGGGGGGGAGTTGCGGAAAGTGCCCCTATATATTTTCGCTATCGCAAAGGCTAGAGGGCTGAAACTTACCACACTATATCTTTGGGTCAAACTCTACAAGAATATGTAAAAAAATCCAAGATTTTCGCCATGAAGATGTCACAGTGAAGTTTGGACGATTTTTCGGCCGGAAAATATTCGATTTTTTTTATTTTTTATTTTTCCTTGAGAAAACTGCATGCTAAATTAGTAAATGCTAGCCTGATATGAAATAAAGTATGTTTTACCCACTTTTCCACGCAGAAAAGCAAAAAGAATGAGGAAATCTGACGAAAACATCACTTCTCTGGTATCCCACATGACCGCCTTTTGGAATTTACCCATGCTCCTCTGCTGGGGGGGGGGGGTGTCATGCAGGCTCAAAATGACCCTAATGTGGTAATCTACAAAGTCACGGAGTTTCAGCTCTCAATGTTTTGTCGTTCCGGAGATAGGAGTAAAAAACAACGGTGGGGGGGAGGGAGGAAAGTGCCCCCCTCCCACCATCCAGCAATCCAGGCGAGGTAGGGTTAGATTCCATACTAACGGATTGAGACATGCATGACGAGCGTTATAATACTGCTCCTCTATTCTGTGGCACGTGAACACATGTTTGACCTACTTCCCACAATCACAAAACAGTTGCAGCAAAGAGATGTGAGGGAAACGTACACTTGAAGCAACGTGAAGTAGTTCAAGTGGTTCAGGGCTATATTCTCCACTACTGGTGGCATTGTTGTCAGTCTGTCTATATCATATGCTCTTTAAACTAAGCTATATCAACATCGTTCAATCGCCCAGCCGATTGCTTCTTGATGATGTAAGCTCCAACGATAAATCTAAATATTACATTTATCCTGGAGGTTCCAGATAATTTGGAAGATAAATGCCATTTTTAATATATTTTTACACAAGGTAGTGTAGACCCGTCAATATTCAAAATATGAGGTGACTTATTTTTGCAAAGTCGGGATTGTGTGTGGGCTAAACTCATTTAAATCTATATGAGATTAGATAGGAATTCCATGAATACTGTATTGTATTTTACACAGGTGCTTATGTATACCTAATTGGTTTAGGTGGTTCATCCACCCCACTCCCGTCTTAGAAAACTTTTCCCTGGTGCTCCAAAATGAAGAAATGTTGAGAGCTGTGACTAGGCTAGCTAGGTGATTTTTTGAAATTTTATTTCAGCATTTAAGTACAAGATCTGACCCTTCCCCAGGGCTGTGGTAGTACACTGGAGCAGGTATAAGTCATCTCATGAGAGGCACCATTGCTGTACAGTCCTCAGAGGTCCTGAAAAAGTAACAGAAAATTTGACCATCGAAGATGGAAGGTGAAATAGAGTCCAAGCTAAATGTGCATAAACAGAAATAAAACCTTGAACTAGCCAGATTGTTGCTCATCCATTAGTTAGATTGATGTTCCTGAATGTTATTTAACAACAAACCTGAGCAAAACATGTCCAAACTGAGCCATGGGACTCCATTAAAGAAACTGAAAAATCTGAGTCAGATTCACAAATGGCCTGGCATCTGCGCTGGATCTGTCATGCATAAGAGGTCACAATCTACTTCCTGTTAACCCCCAAACTTACATATCATCAATATTCAGAAGATTCCAACTGTCATGAGGGTCTACAGGGAGCAATTCATCAGGCACGCAAATCTGCAAAGCATATACATGTACACCCATATTAAGTCCTTACAACATCTTGTATTTCTGCAAGAAATGTATAATTGAAATAAATATAATTGAGCAATTACTTCTTTTGCTTAAGTTTTCTTCTTTTTGGGATCATAACTTTTTGACCTTAGAAAATTCTATCCAGGCTTTCACCATGTGTGTAAAATTCAGTAGTTCAATGTGATCCTGTGACTCACCTCAATCTCCTGAGAGCATGATTTTGTGGAGACGTCCATACACTGTACATTCACTAATTCATAATACGTTTACCTGGGGATCAAATAATACTACATTTACAAAGTGAAAATGGGATTGCATATATGACAATTTTCATTCATGTCAGGACAGGTACTGCAAAACATGGAAGCTTGTTATCAAATCAAGTCTTCAAAATACAAAAAAGTCTTGTACATCAGTGATAAACATTTGATATGAACTAAAAAGTGACCAATTAATAATTAAACCTATTTGCTACACATTTTACATGTAGAAAATTAATATTTGGACTGAAATGTGATAATATAACTTACATCAGTTTGCTGAGAGCTTGATCAGTAGTCATCATCATGGTCGTTCAGGAAATATACATCTCAAAGCATAACACATTATCTGAGGATTTAATAGTAATAATAATGAAGTCAGATAGAATCGCACTGAGGGGTTTAATCTAGTGATTTCTGGAACAAAGAGGGGAGAACATCATCACTTGGTGGTAGAAAGAAACACTTGATTTCTGGAACAAAGACGGGAGAACATCATCACTTGGTGGTAGAAAGAAACACTTGATTTCTGGAACAAAGAAGGGAGAACATCATCACTTGGTGGTAGAAAGAAACACTTGATTTCTGGAACAAAGAAGGGAGAACATCATCACTTGGTGGTAGAAAGAAACACTTGATTTCTGGAACAAAGACGGGAGAACATCATCACTTGGTGGTAGAAAGAAACACTTGATTTCTGGAACAAAGAAGGGAGAACATCATCACTTGGTGGTAGAAAGAAACACTTGATTTCTGGAACAAAGAAGGGAGAACATCATCACTTGGTGGTAAAAAGAAACACTAACTGGGGCCAATACTCTGCAATATAAATGAAGCCATCTCCTCCAAAAATTTAATTAGGCAAAGATCAACTTGGTATGATAATTATGTACTCACTAAAATACACATATTTAATATACAGATGTACATATATTTATAACTTTCACTCACTTCACAGACATTAGGCCAAGGCCGGTCAAAGTCAAAAATCCTCTGATAATTCAATCCACAATATCACATTAATATCTGCAAATCATGGAACCTCATTATGAAATGAAATCCTGAAAAGAGTTTGTAAATGGAATTGGTAATAAATGTTGTGGGATTCACCGTTTAATATTATTCATTCAATATTACTCCTCCTTCGTTTTGTCAGTAGTAGTTTATCATCCATATACATGTCAAACGGTCCCCCTGTGTATAATGGACCCATGAGCTGAAATAACAGTAGCCATACATTTACAAATAAAAATATCTTTCTTGCCGGAGAGAAGCAGTAAAAAGTGTTCAATCATCTGAATAAAGTGTATCACTGATCAGTATTCTTATAATGATTTTTCAAGTACTTATGAAAAGAATATTTTAAGTACTTTGCCATGAGTGAGTGTGTGATATTTATCAACAATTTTGAAAAATTTTGAGTGAAGAGGCTTGGCAGTATAGCCTTGTCAAATTACATTTTGCAATAATGGTTTGTTTTACTTACCTCAGGCTCTCGACAGCATGATCATTTCTACAGGCCCAAGGAATATACAGCTGATATCATAACACTTTCACCTGAGAATTGATATTGAAATTGAACATTAATTGTGACAGCAATAATACGACTTACTCAATTGTAAAGTATCTATAAGGATTTTAACATAGCGGTGTAACAGTTCTGTCAATATTTGTTGTTAAAAGAAACAATAGCAGGGGGCAATACTCTGTAATTGTCTCCCCTGAAAGAGCCATTTATAATTGTGGTAATAATATAAATTTCATGCATGGAAAGGCGATAAGTATAAACTGACTGACCTGTTCTGGTCAAATGAATACATACATCCCTTACAAACCAATATGCTGGGGAATTGGTGGGGTTTATGTGGGGCAAGCTGTGTAGGGATCACGTGGGGAATGTGTAGGACAGCCAATGTGGGGAATATGTAGGGATTTGGTAAAATCCCCACATTGGACTCAGTCCTGAAAAAGGAGTTTCCTAATGCTGCTTAGCTGGATTAAATCCCCGCACTATCCCAACCTCAGCCCCACGTGTTCCCTACATGTGGGGAAGATGCGGGGAACTCTATCTAAATCTGGTATGGGATCGACCCATATATTCCTGCATAGTCCAGCATGGTACAGAAAACCCCACAATATCCCCACGTGGGGAATCTGCGGGGCAGAAAAGCCCACAATATCCCCACGTGGGGAATCTGCGGGGCAGTACTTCTAGCATGGGTCAGAAAACCCCACAACATCCCCACGTGGGGAATCGGTGGGGCAGTAATTCCAGCATGGAACTGATAACCTCACAATATCCCCAAGTGGGGAATCTGCAGGGCAGAAAACCCAATAATATCCCCACGTGGGGAATCTGCGGGGCAGAAAACCCCACAATATCCCTACGTGGGAATCTGTGGGGCAGTAATTCCAGCATGGAACCAATAACCCCACAATATGCCCAAGTGGGGATCCTGCGGAGCAGAAAACCCAATAATATCCCCACGTGGGGAATCTGCAGGGCAGAAAACCCAACAATATCCCCAGGTAGGGAATATGCGGGGCAGTTAATTCCAGCTAGGACGGAAACCCCCACATTATCCCCACATGGGGAATCTGTGGGGCAGAAAACCCAATGATATCCCCACGTGGGGAATCTGCTGGGCGGAAAACCCCACAATATCCCCACGTGGGGAATCTGCGGGGCAGTAATTCCAATATGGGGCAGAGGTATGGCAACATCCCCACTGTAACCCTACAATATCCCCGCGTGTGGGGATGGCATGGGGTAGTCGCCCCCGAATGTACCAACAATGGGTTATTTTCGGGGTAGTTATTTGGGAGTGGGGAATGAATTGGACAGATCATTCTGCAGTAGCCCCACAAATGGGAAAATTACGGGGCAGGGTGCACAAAACATCATCTGCATGGAATTTCTGGGGTGTGGGGGAGGGGGCATCTTCTATCTGAAAGGGCATGTCATTTGTACAGACTGTCTAGTATGTCCGGATTCCTCCCCGCAATATCACCCATCCCTTAAAATAACCACCAGCAGAAGCAAAATCCACGTGTTTTTCACCTTTTATTATTTAACAGCATAAAATATACATGGTACACCCGAGCACAAAATGGAAAGCACATTGAAAGTCTATGTCAATAGAATTTTTTTTTTCGTCCCTCAAAGGTTTAAAAAAACCTGTCTTGGTCTTTTCCCACCTGTGGTCGGATGGCCTTTACCATTCCTTGGGGGACTGTCGTCGTCATCGTCAGAGGATGATGAATCTGCGGCAGATGAGGATGAAGATGAAGAACAGTCCACTAGCTCTTCTGATATGTGGCTATCATGCTTCTTCGTTGGAGTTTTCTGGCGGGTTCGTCCTGATCTTGCTGCATCATGGCATTTCTGGGTGATGCCTCTCCTCACTTTGGACAACGGTGTGCTCTTAAACTTGTTGCAAACATAACCTGGAAGTCAAACAATGAAAAATGATTAGTATATTCTGAATGCCCGAGCTATCGTAATAAATTAATACAGGAAACAAATATGGTTGAGCATACAGATATTTCAGTTCCATGATTATGGCAGTCAAACATTGACCCCTACAAAACTGGCTGAAACAAAACAATAAATTCAGATCACTCTCATCACTTATTTATGTTCATTTATGTTCATATAACTAACAGCATAGGGTTCGAGATATACAGCTCAGATCTACCGAAGAACAAGTAATATTTTTTCAAATTTATATACGAGGCTGTGCATCTGAAAACCTCTCGATTCTTCGATAACTCCAAGTTACCAGGCCACAGAAATCTGATTCATAGTGAGCAGTTTGATGGTATTCGAGATATGGATCATTAATTATTTTTTACAAATCAGCCTCAACATGGATGGATTTTGTAAACCCTTCCCTGTGCATTTTTTTCAGCATTGAAGATTACCAAAGCATCATATGTATTATATTTGATTATATTGGGATCGTTATATACAACGAATCTAAGAATATCTTGTCAGAGAAATTTGTAACTCTGCCCGCTTCGACGGCTTTTCTGTCTCGCCATTGAGTGTGTGTTGTACGCGGAGACGAAAATGACGTCACTGCGTGACGTATGAGTGAAGTAGCGACGCTCACGAGTTTGAATGCTGCACAGCTGCAGCCATGAGATAACGTCATGGCTCGTGCCTACGGTTCGGTAATGTCGCACAGCATACGTTGGTAGAATGTACCATACGTGTAAACGCTTGCTGACACGGCCATGGAGAAATAAACGGCATGCCATGCCGTTTATTTTTAAAGATCAATTCCTTCTATTTTCTTGTGAATGGTAGAAACAAGTTTAGTTTTTTGTGGTCAAATGTGTTTCATTTTGTACCTGTTATAACATATGCCACTTTCGCTGAGTTTGAGAGACATTGATTTCAGCCCAGATTTGAGGCAGGAAACAAGCCTATGTTTATGTATACTTTTGTCTTTTTGAATTTGGTGCTAATACTGTTATATGGAAATGGAATAGGTCTTTGGATTATGGACGCGGATATTCTCTAATGGACGACGGCTGGATTATGAATGACGATTAATTATGATTACATCTTTAAATATGAACACCAAGATGTATGCTCAATCAGGTCTCAAATTCATTAGGCTTCTAAGTTAAGGCCATATGCTTCATACTGAACTGGTATTGGAGATATGGGTCTGAGATGGTTTTGCATAAATTCAAGATGGTCACCCAAATTCCCACCCAATCAGGTCCTGATTCAATAGGCTCTGAGTCAAGATGGACGCACATGATGACGACAATAACTGTTGACAAAATTGGTCAAGGGGTAATAAAACTGAAATGTTCTAGCAACCAAGGTGATAATGGAAGAGGTTATCAGTGTCCTCAACCGAAGGCATAGGTTGCAAATATGAAAACGAGAATGACAGCTGCGGGAACGCTGAGTAAATGAATCAAGCTTACCAGTAATTTCTGCAACAATGGCAGCATTCAGTTTCGTTTTCCCGTTGCCACCGGACAAGCTAGAGGTAGCAAGAATCTCCTTCGGGAAGAAGAGGTGTACCAGTTCGGACAAGAGGGCTGTCTGTTTCGCACTGCTTTTCAGCAAAAGTTTATGTCTGGGCATAACATACACTTTACTTCCCTTGTATAGTGGAACCATCTGCAAAATAAAGAGACAAGAGTTAGGCTATGGTTATCTTCAGAATCAGAGCAAATATCTCTCCAGGTCAAAATGCTAAAATGCTCTTGTTCAAACCTTTTATCCTTTGGGACTGACATAAGTTTTAGAATCAATGCATACTGTCGTCTGATATAGGGGTAAAGAAATTTTCCGAGCTATAAAAGAGCTTATATAAAGCTCTTAAAAGCTTATATTAAGCTTATATAAAATAGCCAATACACAACATATATAAATGCAGATTCAGGAAATACAGGACAAAAAAAAATCTTGAAATGACCAGAAAAACAGGTCCACAAGATACTGAGAATCTTCGTGTAAGTTAAGACTCCTTGACCAACTAATATGGTAGATACAGGCCAGACAATAATGCAGCAGTTTACATGTTGTCGATAAAGACTCATAACTCGGTGGGAGATCATTGAAAGGAGAAGTAAATAGAACCTGGCATACATTCACAGCATACAAAAGAAGTTAGGCAATACAAAAGTGATTTCTGTATTCCCCTTCTTAGGGGGGGGGGGGGAAGTGACAGCCGCCAACCTTGGTGATGTCGAACTGATGTGTTCCACAAGATCTTCTAACAGATATGAATGATCTACTACAACTTACACTATGTCGCTCAGCCAGTTCCTGTGACACAAAGCCTGGGAGAGGTGCCTCTACATTGGTCTGGGTTGGGAGAAGCTCCTCTACAATTTAATAAGAAGTCATTATAGTGGCAGAGTTGGTATGATTTGCTCTAGGAAAGAAATAATATTATCAAACAACACGACATATTCTCTGAGAGACATTTTAGAATTGTGAATAGCACAAAATTCTTAGTCTTAAGACATATTTCTCAAGATCCTGTTCTCAATGCGATGTAATTACTAGCATTACTAGTGATTTTTTTTAAATAATATGAAATACTCTTCATGTCCATGTGACACAGGCATTTAATGGTGGATTGTTTCACCAGGATGTGTTCAGATATTCACCTTGATTTCTGAGCATCTCATTCTCACTGATGCGTTGTTCCACCTGCTCCTCTACTTGATACAATTGCTGGCTCTTCTCCTCAACCAAGCTAGCAAGACGTTGGAGCTCTGCCTGCTTCTCCCCAATCTATCGATTCAGTTCATCCACAACTGCTGTCTTTACCATCACATCATTCTGCAGCCGGTTCAGTGTCTCTGTCTTCTAGATAAAGAGAAAATGTTTTGGTACATGTGAATATCAAATCAACATAAATTGACAGTTTTCATTATTAGATGATACTTTGGTAGGAGTCCCCCCCTCCCTCAACTGAAATGAGGGCATAACATTGATTCATGTAACAGAAATGGCCAAGCATTCTCTTTCAATTATGAGATAACTTGTGTAAAAATACTTACATCACGTATGTTTCTGTCCCTCTCCCGGTGAATGCGAAGCTGGTCCAGTGCATTCCTATAACAACAACAGAGATACAATATGAAAAACTTTGATAACCTTATTCTTCTGTCAATATTTTTCAATAGGGATATCAGTCTCGTAAAAATGTATAGATTTCACTTCTAGGGGCCGTATGAACCCATGTACTTCAAGATCCTCATTGTACTCATATGAACATGCGCAATCAAAGCATGACAGATACATCATTCTTCAGATGACAACTTTACAACAAATATTATGGATTAAGAATACTGATCAGCGATACGGATTTGATATTTTTGGAACATCATGATGTCTTGCCGACATCATGAAAAACTGTTGACCACTTCTCTCTTGCGGGAAATAAGCCTATGTTTATGTATAGTATTGTCTTTTTGAATTTGGTGCTAATACTGTCATATGGAATAGGTCTTCGGATTACGGACGCGGATATTCTCTAATGGATGACGGCTGAATTATTAATGACGGATGCTTGTAATTCCAGTAAACAATTTCTAAGTAAGCATGAAACTGATATAAAGAATCGAGGTGCAAGATGCTATAGAATCAGATAACTTACTGCTCATCATTCTGGATGGAGGCAGGGTCTACAGACCGGTTAGCAGCATTGGTTATATCAACCAAGGGTTGGCTAATGGTGGAGATTTTCCTTCTCTTGCTGGGCATGCTTGGACCTGCAATTATGCAAATAATAACATGAGTATGGAGCTGATACATTAACGAGAGTGCTAGGTCAAGTCAAGGTTGAACATGTCAATAATTATGAATTTCTTTTTTTTTTTGATTACCACAAAATAAAATATGATCTTTTCAATGCATGATGTAGTTAGCTGCTCATGCCATTAAAAGTAACAATTTTGCTCATATACAAAGAAAAAAGGCTGCCGTGGTTTACTAGATTTTCAATTCGGATTAATTTATATACATTGATATATTTGTGTCTGCGCTTGCAGTATTTTGGTCTATCGTTGCCATAGTAATGCACCAGGCCTTGATTTTGGAAAATTTCCGAGTAAAGTAATATGGTGGAATTAAGACAGCAAGGTCTGGTGGTGATGACACAAGGTCAGCAGGTAGCAATATCATGCCACAGCTTCGTGTTTAGCTCCCCTGCACACAAACACTCACATAAATTCATGTCACAAGTCATTTTAGCTCATGTTAACTGTCACATTTTATATTATAATATTGCAACCACTCGCCCGACTTTTAAATACCCTCTCCTAAATATTTTGACCGGAGCTATTTTTAGCTCACGCACTAATTCCAAACACGAAGCCCGGCATGCCCTATGGACCAGTATATAGAAATATATGAACATACCTCTCAATTCCTTATCCAATGCTGTTTTTGCCCTTTGGAGCGCTGCCTTGTTACCTAAGGGAGAAAAAAACAATGAATTACATTTAATGCTGAATATCT
>JAVTVY010030071.1:0-118132 GCA_036873755.1 Hanleya hanleyi
TATTGCTCAGCTATGCCACTAAGGCCAAAGGCAAGACATACAAACAATCATGATAACAAGAATCAATAAGAAACTCTGGAGTACCAGTAAATAAAACAATATCCCACCGGGTCAAGGATATTTAGTGTCATACGACATAAACTAAAGCACCTTGTAACCTGACTACAGAGAATGGTGCATAACAACCAGTCATTTATACTGTGCAAAACAGTCAAATGTATACTTAGCTATCGCATTAATTGATGTCTGGTCAGCATGACATATAACAGATTAGAAAACACTGTATCCAGATCATTCTGTGCATTTAATAAGGCAGGAATTCTACTGCCTATAATGGAAAATAGTTCAACACGTCTGTCAACATGACGTTTGCACGCTAATAGAAAATGGATTTCATTCTCTACCACCCCACAAGTCGGACAAAGTCGTTCATCCCGAGGGACCCCCTTTATATAACGATCTCGCTCGATACGCAATGGGTGAGCACTTATTCTCAACTTCACTAACGCTGACCGATGCCCTTTGTTGGGAACCTTAAGTGCACTAGGTTGAGACATGTCAGTAATAAAAGTATGCTTAATAAGCCTATATGTATCCAATTTGCTCATCTGTGATACAGTGTTGTTCCACTCTGTGCAATACATTTTGAACAGATGATTCAAGATAAGTTTACGTGTAGCATTGGGTTGTCTTGATTTTCCCATACATTATAACATTGTACCTCCTGCAATAAGCCTTTAATAAAGTTAACCCAATTTGTACTGTTATGTACTCTACAATCCTCAATCTGTTCAAGATAGGCTTTGTAGAGTAAGGACGAGTGATCTGCCTTCAAAATATGAAAAAGAAAATTGACACTTTGCAAAATTGATGATATTAAAAGGGGAGCTCTGCCCAGTTCACTCAATACAGCTAAATTTACAGCTTTGGCATTCACCCCAAGAGTTTGCTTACAGAATTTAATATGTGTAGATTCAGTCTGTGAACGACTAAACAGAGCAGAACCTAATGACTGTTTGCCTATAGTGTATGCAACAGTCACTTCAGAACCATATAATAAGATGGGTTTGACCAAACAATCAAACAGATTACAGCTGGTGTAAACATCCATATCAAATAAATTTAAACTAGATTTGATTGCAAACATGGCCTTGTTAGCACTACTGGCTAAATTAGCCACAGCTTTGTTAAAACTACCATTACTGTGTAAATAAAGACCTAGGTATTTATAACCATTAACACATGCTAGGTGCATACCATTAACTTGAAATGTGCTATTAGGAGAATTATCATAGTTTGGTTCTGAAAGACGTGATGAAATATTAGTAACTTACAAAAGATGAAGACTCGTCTCAATCCTGCTGGAGGTCCAAATTTTGTCTTACTGTGAGCTGCAAGTAGCTGTTTGGAGTGTTGAAGTCTCTCGTAATCTGCGAACCTGGTGGTGATTCAAGCAGCTCTAGTCAATTCTTTGGTCAGTCTCCTGGTGCGATCTTTGCACTATCAAAAGAAAACATTGGAAGTACATATTATTACCTCAATTACAGGAGAGTGAATGAAGATCAGAACTCCATCCACATTTTCATGGAATTTTCTTGTCCTTTTTGAAATTTTGGCTTCTTTTGAAGTAAATTTTCATGATAATAATCATTTTCGGAGTGGTTCCAATTGGAAGGATGATCTGTCATTTGAAGGCAAGTTGCCATGGTTGCTGACTAAATACATGCACTTAACTCTGAATGTATCAAACTCATACTCCAGTCATTAAATCATTGTATCAGGCAATTTAAATCTTCTACCTCATGTATATGTAAGCTTACATAGTTACATGGAATTGAACATATCCAACTACAGTTTGTTACAATTGTGACACCTACATATACTCAAAAACAGATCCCGTCTTCTACGTGTCTGTCTTCATGTTAAACATCCAGATATTCACTCGGTACCATGGACATAATATTGACAGTACCAGTACTTTATCATCGATACAGAACGAGATCAGGCAGGCTGCAGTACCTATATGAAGTAAACTCAGTCCATGAAATGCAGCACATTGATCCTATGAAACACAGAAACAATGTATGATAATAGATAAATAGTTAAATATACGAAATAAGAATCATTTATTTGTGTATATGTGGCAGGGAATTTTGGTTTGTGAAATTTGATGATGTCAGAGTTCCAGTTTGTTGAATTTAAATTTTCTCTCAAATTTCAATGATTATGAATTATTATGTTGTCTAGAATTGAAATACGTAGTTACATATTTATGACTCTCAAGTTGTTCAAGGGTCTCACCCAAAGTGGAAGACAAATTTCCAGGTCCATGGAAACTTTTTTACTGCATTGACACATTGATGATGAAGCTCAGCCTGAAATAAAATCTTTGTAAAATGAGACAGGGTATAAAGTGTGAATATAGTTTGTGAATATGGGAAGGGGGGGGGGGGGGTGTAGAATTACAGCAGGAAATTGTTTTTGAGAGAGCTAGAACTAATAAATAAAATTCAAGGACAACACTATCTTTCTCAAGGATTTTCATGGCACAGACTCTCAACAATATTGAAATTTCAGCACGACAAAACAAGAATATTTTAACAGATTAATACTCCTCTACCCCTCCTGTGTCACTACACCTCCAATCATCATGTTTATCCATATGACCAAGTTTTGCTGGTGTGTGAAGACCTAACTAAGATAATGTGAGTGTCCATTTCTTGGCACACCTTATACACAGAACTTTGGTAAAGTGTTCTGTGATTGTGTTCATTCATTTATGTTAACTGTATTGCTGATCTGCAAAGACTTTATACCTTGATCAATAAATTTTATTCTTATCTTCAGTTAGTTTTAAGGTGTTCTGTCTTCATATTGTCTTTCCACCATCAAATTTTATTTGTACAGATTAGGGTACTCAGTGCACTATTCTAACATGTCTTAATGTACTTTGTCATACAGGGATACTGCACATTCAGCAATATTTTCATTATGATCTCTTCACAGACCCACACCTCTTAATCGATGAAGGAATTCATGATCATTTCAGTTTTCACTTTAATAGTTCAGTTTTTATTTTTCGAGAACTCATCAAACATGTCAAATGGCTTCGCTCTGACAGCAGCAGTGCTCAGCTGAGATAATCCTCACAACTTGAACTGCTAAGGACTACTTATACACTAACCTTCAAACATATGGCCTATTGTCTTTCAATAAATGATAAAACATTTCTGAAGCTTTGATTAATCAAAACTGCTCCATAACAAACTTTCATGCATGTCATTGGTCATTGTCTTTTCTGATGTAAGCATCTGAGAAGGGTTGTCAATGTTATGCATTGCATCATGGGTTGTTTTGGAGCAGCAAGGTTTACTTGGGCCCATGTTCCGGATTCTTTGTTGTTGAAGAATTCTTTAGAATTTCGTTAATTACGGTAATGATGTCAGGCTAAACACTCGCATAGTTACCTGTTGCTATAATCCTATTTGACTGTTAACTGGTCAATCACCATCATCACTGCCCGACGCTTGCTGTCACTGTTGTTGTTGTAACAGACTGTGTGAAAACGTCGACATCAAGCAGAAAAACTGTTTTCTGAGAACAGCATTTGAAACCATAATGCATCAACAGGTGGTCAAGAAGACCCAGGGGCCAGTTCAGGTCATCTGGTGAGCAAATCGGACGTCGTCATCGATATTTGTTTCGTGTGGAAGGGCACCTGCTCACGAGTGTTGTTGTGCTTCCACTGAGATTTTGAAAACAGCTGACCGTGAGCGCGCGACTTGGAACGCTGTTTGACTTATCCGCCTCCAAACAGGAGAGTTCATATACAATCGTCTCCGTGCCGTCTCCGCTCGTTTCCAATGACCCATTCTCCGTTCATTCTCATGAGAAAACGAAGAATGAGCGGATCGTCAATATATTAGACTATTTCTACCGTAAGACAACAAAGAGCTGCAACGGAGAATGGACGGAGAACGAGAAAATGGTACCATTCCGGACCAGAAACGACCGGAGAACACTGGTAACGGTCCGTCCATTCTCCGATGGTTTTGTCCGTAACGGTCCACAAAAGTCCGTCTCCGCTCTGGTCCATTGCATTTGTCCGTCCATTCTCCTCGCAACTCCGGTCCGTTCTGTGGGGAAATTGCGTGTGTACTCGTCAATTGGATTTTTTTAAGGATGATCTGAGTAAACGGTTGATCAAATCAGGTGGACATGAGCTCAAATAACTAGATAAACTATTTCTGCTCTGATTTCGTTGTATTGCGCGTATCCTGCGATGAGTATAACCTCTCTCCTTTCCTCAACATATCTCCTGCCGTCCTTATTAGAGAGAGAGAGTGAGAGAGAATTGAGGTTCAATGTCGCGTTCCGCAATATTTCAGATATATAGCGACGATCAAACAAAATTCTAAGCCAATCACTTAGTAATTCAACACACTAAAACATACACACATTAAAACTTATGCAACAAACCGATTTCTCTCGAATAACCCAAGATGCAGTCTTTCCTCACCCGACTGAAAAGATCTTCCAAAGAAGTCGCTCGATAAAAATAATCTCTTACAGTCTTAAAATCTATGCAGTCGATAGGAATATGTTTCACAGTGAATTCTTCGTGGCATGGAATACACATTGGGACTGGCTCTGTTTTTATTAAATGTTCGTGAGTTAATCGCGCATGGCCGACTCTACATCGCCTGATCATGGTTTGATCGAAACGTTTCTGGCTTGTCCACCTGATTTGCACAACCGTTTACTCAGATCATCCTTAAGAAATTCCAGTTGACGAGTATGAGAGAACCATGCATAACTCATTCTCGGTGGATTTTCATTTACGGATATTTTGTTTATCAGTTTTCAGTACTGATATTGCCTAATTCAATCTATTGCCATAACAATTCTTCCGTGTAGAATAGAATAATCAGTTTTAGGAACGAAATTTGTGGATTAGGAAATTTTGTGATAAATAGGTAAAATGTGGGAATGACGTCACTTGGACATCATCAATGCCTATTAAAGTAAATTTGATCAGATTTCCTGAAAGAGCATGATATTGGCATATCTTATGCTAAATTTCGGTTCGCTACACCCAAAGCTAAGGAACATAAATGACTCAATGACACCGCACCCCTAATTATTGAAATTACAAAACGAGCCAAGACCACATGTCTTTTTTCATATTAGCCTGTTCCAAAAATCAATTTTCTCTGTTACAAATTTTCCAATGCGTTAAAAAATTGTAGAGTTGTATTTTTCATGAACAATTTAAAAGCAAAAAGCAGTTAACTTAGCTTTACGAGACAACAGAGTATGGATTTCTGAATTTAATCAACCCGTAAATGATCAAGAGGCCCCTGACGTACGTAGCTTATGTAAATAAAGCTTTAATATTCTGGCGCTATGTTTAGTAACTTGAGCAGCCTTATGGTCCTGCCATTAAAGATGTCCACAACAAACAGCTACAACACAATCGTGACTAGGATACAAACCATCACACGGATGTGATAATTCTGGAAACATGCAGTCAGTGTTTTTGCCTGTGGGATTATTTGACTTCTTGTCAATACTTCGGCATCTTTTCCTACCACCTCAAAACTGAATCCGTGTCAGAATTATCTATCAGATTGGAGGCAGTCTTTTACTGTTGAGGGTCGACTTCGCTATAATATCTTACATTCTAGGGCTGTTGTTCAACATACTTCGGGTATTAATCATAATGGTGGAAACGTTGATGTTTTTAGGGTTGATTCTGTTGACAAATGGAGAGGGGTTGCTTTCTTAATCGCTTTATCTTTAAGACCGTTCGTATAGCTCAATTCCGGTAAAGCTGACATCAATCTAATAAGTTGGTGGTCTCGGACAAGAATACCTGAAATAGTAATACAGAACGGTCTGACTAATGTGTGCGAGATTATATGAAGATCAAAGACAGCGTTTACTGCAGCTGGTTTTGCGCCAGTTTTATTCGGTGGATCTTCGGGCAGTAAATAATGATGAGCGGGAAATACTATGATAAATATATGATGAGCCACCGAATAAAGATGTGACGATACCGGTTGCATTAAGCGCAGTATTTATCTTCATTTTCTTATATGATCCTGAAATTGGACAATTTTCGACATTCGTGATTTGCTCCTTTATTCGTTATAGTCTTTTTCGTTAGAATATAGGTCAACGGCCCAGGGCGGAAACTGAGAAGGGGTGGGTGATATGGTCACCAGGACAATTTCACCTCACCATACGTAGATATAGGTCCATCCAATATGCTAACTAACATAACCCCGAAAGCAATTTCCTCTTGTCCGTGAATACATGCACTACAGGATTGAGGGTAACTGTTCAAGAATTCCTCTAGCATCTCGAGTAAAGAGCTTTGACGATAGAGATCATGTCTGCATTGCAGTTTGATGTCCGAAATGATCCTGTTGGCACGAGTGGCTGTCTCGTTTCATAGTGGAATGCGTCATAGCTAATGGACACGCTAAGTTGACATCCTACACGTCAGTCCCTAATTGTTCAGATAAATCTTTCCCCGCTTATCATTATCGAAATAGACCGATTTAACCCTGCTTCCTGAGCAAGGAAAGCTACGCAAACGCAGGAAGATCATCCTTGTCCTGAATTTTATTCAGACTCTAGATTTTAAATGTCTCGTTTGAAATTCAGATTATATCTCAAGCTCGAAGGAAAAGGGTGATGGGCCATGGCTTGTACGCCTCCATAATACACTGTGCTGTAAATGACATCAACATACGTTGGTATAATGAGCGACTACGAACTGTAAAAATAAATTAGACACTGCTTGGATGGAACATAACATTTGAACGTCTGATCGGATAATCGGTCGGAACTTGTACGTAATTATATCCAGTTTTATCCACGTATAAAACGAAATCTTCCCCGTTGTGGTAAAATGAATTTGTATCATATTGTTCCATAGTTCCTGAATGCTGAGTAAGACAACATGGTAAAGGGTCACGCAGTGTTGTGTGCCGTAATGTACACAGTGCTTGAGAATATCGTATGGGATCGACTTAAATAACCAGTTGGATATCATCTGTAGAAATCCTGCAGGATTCTTCAGTAAACTCTACATGTTTTGCATAAAAAAATGATATGATCCTATATATTTGCCAAGGGTCATACAAATAACATATACAGCCAGCTGTATATGCATCTTAAAATGGAGGGAAATGCTAATAAATTCTTAGAAGCTTACAACTCCATCGCTGCAAACTAGAACACCTGGGAAACTAGTATAAAAACGGCAACGTTCCACGCGATGCCATTTTACAATAAAATAATCCAATCAGCACAGATGTTGTTGTTTTCATGATGCTCTGTTTCAAGAAAACCCGGGTATGTGTATTTTGTCGCTATTTTAACCCTATCTGGCCTGGGCGATTTGGGGTGTATCGCAGCCTGAGGGGGGGGTATGTGCCCCCCCTATATATTTTCTTTACCACTAAGACTAGAGCGCTGAAACTTACCACACAGTATCTTTGGCTCAAGCTCTACCGGGAAATGTAAAGCTAGCCGCCATGATGACGTCACAGTGACGTCATCTTCTCGGAAGCCATTTTTTTTGCCCTTTTGGGGTCGATTTTTCGAAATTTTCATTTTTCCGATCTTTCTCCCGAAAAGAATCAAATAAAATGTAGAATAATTAGTTTTGCATAAATAAAATACTTTCAAGGCCTTTTAGGCAAGGAAAATGTGAAGAAATGGAGCGAAAAGATAAAAAAAACACGACTTTCGCGGATACCACATGGCCGTCATTTTGAATTTACCCATGATCCTCTGCCCGGGGTATATGAAAATAGGCTCAAAATGACCCCAATAAGATAAGCTTAAAAGTCACCGAGTATCAGCCTCCTCGGTTTTGTCGTTTTGGAGCAGCAGAGAAAAGTTCACTAGGGCACTCTAAGCTCAGAAGATGTAAAAAAGGTGCAAAAAAGGTGTAAATCAAACGTTTACATCTTCTGGGTTCACGTTTACACCCTTAGGAGGTGTAAATAAGGTGTAGAAAAGGTGCAAATGTATGAAGATTGATTCCAACCCTGATTTTACACCCGTAAAGGTGTAAATTTATTGAAAGGTGTTAAAAAGGTGTAAATACTTAATTTTCCATACACATTTGGAACTTAATTTCTATGTTGTCATGCTTACGGTAAACCATCAAAATTCTCAAGCACTCCAACTTTCTACACAAATTTAAATCAATGGATCTAACAATTTGACCAGTCTCTCTAACATTTGAGCAAAAATTCCAACGGAAATATTATTAAAAAAACGAGCTGCAGACCATAAGAGTCAATCCGCCAGTCGGTTTTACGAGGGAGTGAAAATTGAACTGCCGCTCCAGTGTTCTCACTCAAGGTTGAGCCCAAGAGTACAGGGGCGGGGGGGGGGGGAAGGGGCGTTCTGGGTTTTTAAATATCAACAGTATAGTAAATATTATGTATCATGCAGAGTCGACAAAAGCACGTTGTTTGTCGACCAATGTAAGAATTTATCAGATCGATATCTACAATGCTGATAACTGCTTAGCTATCAGATAAAGTGATTTTCAACTTCATTTCAATGGGGGATTTGCACAATAAGCAGTGGATACAACGGAAACTGTGCAAATTATAGGCTTTGATTGATCCACTGAGACAGGAAGGTGTGAAATGGACTAAACGGTTCGAAGTGATAATCATGACAGCTTGTTGTGCATGTTACCCATTAACAATTGTGCGATTATCGTCACAAATTATTACTTGATCCGGAAACGACCCCTTTTAACACACCATAATCATAATCCGCGGCCTGCCTCTATCTCATATCTCTTTGACGCTATATATATGTGTTAATATACAGTAAATAAATGCAGCGAAACTGCCTTTGTGTGCGGCAAATATAATATTGTTAAAAAATCATGACGAAGTCAACTGGTTTGATTTCTGGCTAACTAGTTTCACCGTGTCTCGACGGTTTATCAAAGCTTTATTCGATCAAATAAATTACGGCTATGTATACATACACACATGTAATATTGACTTGGATACTGTAGTCTAAGCGACAGTATATCTAACGTTAAACAAGTTCATACATGGCAATATAACAATCGACGGATTTCAATACATCATTCACAGTATATCCCGTATTATTACAGACAATAAACAATCTGAACAACCGAGAGAATTATACAAGAGTATTAACAGTGAGTTAAGTTTGCAAACTATCGGATTAACATAGAGACGATCAATTACAATTATTCTCTCTGTTAAGCTCAGAACGAAGTTTGTTAATATATATATGCATGACCTACCTATGCTAATGGAGGTTCTTTTAATAAACGTATGTAATATATACTCATGAGCTTAGTGTTTCGATTTCATATTTCTCATCCCGCAACTGATTTACGCATTTTCCAGTGGAAGTCATGCTGGCCAAATATGTGCATTAAGCATTACCCAGCTGGGCTTAAATCGTATCCGCAATTTAATACAGTTAACATACTGTATTATGTATCCATACTCCAATCGATAAGAGCTTGGAGGGATTCAAGCGTACAAGGCATTTAACCCAGGCACCATAATTAGCCAATCAACCAACGCAGATTCAGCCAATCAGGAACGCGCAGCTATAGCCTATCAACGATAACTCCTTTGTCTCCGTCCACCTATCAAATGTTACCGGATTAGGCTAGACGCTAACATACTGAGAATATACAGTCAGCTATTCCTGGGACCTTGATTGAGAAGATTAGTATCCTGAAAGACTACAACAAACGCCGTATACCAACTGATTCGTTCTAACTCCTTTCACCAGGTGTATTTTAGCACCCCTAGATGATTCAAATTTGCCCAAAAGGTGTGAATGAACACCCAAAGAAGGTGTAATTCTGTTGAAAAGGTGTAAATTAACACCACTGAAAGGTTTAGTTGTGGTCAATAGGTGTAAATAAACACCCATGGGATGCTGGGTTCCCCCAAAAATTTGCTTATAAATTTGTCTGGAAGGTGCAAATTTTATTCAGAAGGTGTGAATGAACACCCATGGAAGGTGTTATAGTCTTTTTCGTTAGAATATAGGTCAACGGCCCAGGGCGGAAACTGAGAAGGGGTGGGTGATATGGTCACCAGGACAATTTCACCTCACCATACGTAGATATAGGTCCATCCAATATGCTAACTAACATAACCCCGAAAGCAATTTCCTCTTGTCCGTGAATACATGCACTACAGGATTGAGGGTAACTGTTCAAGAATTCCTCTAGCATCTCGAGTAAAGAGCTTTGACGATAGAGATCATGTCTGCATTGCAGTTTGATGTCCGAAATGATCCTGTTGGCACGAGTGGCTGTCTCGTTTCATAGTGCAATGCGTCATAGCTAATGGACACGCTAAGTTGACATCCTACACGTCAGTCTCTAATTGTTCAGATAAATCTTTCCCCGCTTATCATTATCGAAATAGACCGATTTAACCCTGCTTCCTGAGCAAGGAAAGCTACGCAAACGCAGGAAGATCATCCTTGTCCTGAATTTTATTCAGACTCTAGATTTTAAATGTCTCGTTTGAAATTCAGATTATATCTCAAGCTCGAAGGAAAAGGGTGATGGGCCATGGCTTGTACGCCTCCATAATACACTGTGCTGTAAATGACATCAACATACGTTGGTATAATGAGCGACTACGAACTGTAAAAATAAATTAGACACTGCTTGGATGGAACATAACATTTGAACGTCTGATCGGATAATCGGTCGGAACTTGTACGTAATTATATCCAGTTTTATCCACGTATAAAACGAAATCTTCCCCGTTGTGGTAAAATGAATTTGTATCATATTGTTCCATAGTTCCTGAATGCTGAGTAAGACAACATGGTAAAGGGTCACGCAGTGTTGTGTGCCGTAATGTACACAGTGCTTGAGAATATCGTATGGGATCGACTTAAATAACCAGTTGGATATCATCTGTAGAAATCCTGCAGGATTCTTCAGTAAACTCTACAATGTTTTGCATAAAAAAATGATATGATCCTATATATTTGCCAAGGGTCATACAAATAACATATACAGCCAGCTGTATATGCATCTTAAAATGGAGGGAAATGCTAATAAATTCTTAGAAGCTTACAACTCCATCGCTGCAAACTAGAACACCTGGGAAACTAGTATAAAAACGGCAACGTTCCACGCGATGCCATTTTACAATAAAATAATCCAATCAGCACAGATGTTGTTGTTTTCATGATGCTCTGTTTCAAGAAAACCCGGGTATGTGTATTTTGTCGCTATTTTAACCCTATCTGGCCTGGGCGATTTGGGGTGTATCGCAGCCTGAGGGGGGGGTATGTGCCCCCCCTATATATTTTCTTTACCACTAAGACTAGAGCGCTGAAACTTACCACACAGTATCTTTGGCTCAAGCTCTACCGGGAAATGTAAAGCTAGCCGCCATGATGACGTCACAGTGACGTCATCTTCTCGGAAGCCATTTTTTTTGCCCTTTTGTGGTCGATTTTTCTAAATTTTCATTTTTCCGATCTTTCTCCCGAAAAAAATCAAATAAAATGTAGAATAATTAGTTTTGCATAAATAAAATACTTTCAAGGCCTTTTAGGCAAGGAAAATGTGAAGAAATGGAGCGAAAAGATAAAAAAACACGACTTTCGCGGATACCACATGGCCGTCATTTTGAATTTACCCATGATGCTCTGGCCGGGGTATATGAAAATAGGCTCAAAATGACCCCAATAAGATAAGCTTAAAAGTCACCGAGTATCAGCCTCCTCGGTTTTGTCGTTTTGGAGCAGCAGAGAAAAGTTCACTAGGGCACTCTAAGCTCAGAAGATGTAAAAAAGGTGCAAAAAGGTGTAAATCAAACGTTTACATCTTCTGGGTTCACGTTTACACCCTTAGGAGGTGTAAATAAGGTGTAGAAAAGGTGCAAATGTATGAAGATTGATTCCAACCCTGATTTTACACCCGTAAAGGTGTAAATTTATTGAAAGGTGTTAAAAAGGTGTAAATACTTAATTTTCCATACACATTTGGAACTTAATTTCTATGTTGTCATGCTTACGGTAAACCATCAAAATTCTCAAGCACCCCAACTTTCTACACAAAATTAAATCAATGGATCTAACAATTTGACCAGTCTCTCTAACATTTGAGCAAAAATTCCAACGGAAATATTATTAAAAAAACGAGCTGCAGACCATAAGAGTCAATCCGCCAGTCGGTTTTACGAGGGAGTGAAAATTGAACTGCCGCTCCAGTGTTCTCACTCAAGGTTGAGCCCAAGAGTACAGGGGCGGGGGGGGGGGGAAGGGGCGTTCTGGGTTTTTAAATATCAACAGTATAGTAAATATTATGTATCATGCAGAGTCGACAAAAGCACGTTGTTTGTCGACCAATGTAAGAATTTATCAGATCGATATCTACAATGCTGATAACTGCTTAGCTATCAGATAAAGTGATTTTCAACTTCATTTCAATGGGGGATTTGCACAATAAGCAGTGGATACAACGGAAACTGTGCAAATTATAGGCTTTGATTGATCCACTGAGACAGGAAGGTGTGAAATGGACTAAACGGTTCGAAGTGATAATCATGACAGCTTGTTGTGCATGTTACCCATTAACAATTGTGCGATTATCGTCACAAATTATTACTTGATCCGGAAACGACCCCTTTTAACACACCATAATCATAATCCGCGGCCTGCCTTTATCTCATATCTCTTTGACGCTATATATATGTGTTAATATACAGTAAATAAATGCAGCGAAACTGCCTTTGTGTGCGGCAAATATAATATTGTTAAAAAATCATGACGAAGTCAACTGGTTTGATTTCTGGCTAACTAGTTTCACCGTGTCTCGACGGTTTATCAAAGCTTTATTCGATCAAATAAATTACGGCTATGTATACATACACACATGTAATATTGACTTGGATACTGTAGTCTAAGCGACAGTATATCTAACGTTAAACAAGTTCATACATGGCAATATAACAATCGACGGATTTCAATACATCATTCACAGTATATCCCGTATTATTACAGACAATAAACAATCTGAACAACCGAGAGAATTATACAAGAGTATTAACAGTGAGTTAAGTTTGCAAACTATCGGATTAACATAGAGACGATCAATTACAATTATTCTCTCTGTTAAGCTCAGAACGAAGTTTGTTAATATATATATGCATGACCTACCTATGCTAATGGAGGTTCTTTTAATAAACGTATGTAATATATACTCATGAGCTTAGTGTTTCGATTTCATATTTCTCATCCCGCAACTGATTTACGCATTTTCCAGTGGAAGTCATGCTGGCCAAATATGTGCATTAAGCATTACCCAGCTGGGCTTAAATCGTATCCGCAATTTAATACAGTTAACATACTGTATTATGTATCCATACTCCAATCGATAAGAGCTTGGAGGGATTCAAGCGTACAAGGCATTTAACCCAGGCACCATAATTAGCCAATCAACCAACGCAGATTCAGCCAATGAGGAACGCGCAGCTATAGCCTATCAACGATAACTCCTTTGTCTCCGTCCACCTATCAAATGTTACCGGATTAGGCTAGACGCTAACATACTGAGAATATACAGTCAGCTATTCCTGGGACCTTGATTGAGAAGATTAGTATCCTGAAAGACTACAACAAACGCCGTATACCAACTGATTCGTTCTAACTCCTTTCACCAGGTGTATTTTAGCACCCCTAGATGATTCAAATTTGCCCAAAAGGTGTGAATGAACACCCAAAGAAGGTGTAATTCTGTTGAAAAGGTGTAAATTAACACCACTGAAAGGTTTAGTTGTGGTCAATAGGTGTAAATAAACACCCATGGGATGCTGGGTTCCCCCAAAAATTTGCTTATAAATTTGTCTGGAAGGTGCAAATTTTATTCAGAAGGTGTGAATGAACACCCATGGAAGGTGTTATAGTCTTTTTCGTTAGAATATAGGTCAACGGCCCAGGGCGGAAACTGAGAAGGGGTGGGTGATATGGTCACCAGGACAATTTCACCTCACCATACGTAGATATAGGTCCATCCAATATGCTAACTAACATAACCCCGAAAGCAATTTCCTCTTGTCCGTGAATACATGCACTACAGGATTGAGGGTAACTGTTCAAGAATTCCTCTAGCATCTCGAGTAAAGAGCTTAACGATAGAGATCATGTCTGCATTGCAGTTTGATGTCCGAAATGATCCTGTTGGCACGAGTGGCTGTCTCGTTTCATAGTGCAATGCGTCATAGCTAATGGACACGCTAAGTTGACATCCTACACGTCAGTCTCTAATTGTTCAGATAAATCTTTCCCCGCTTATCATTATCGAAATAGACCGATTTAACCCTGCTTCCTGAGCAAGGAAAGCTACGCAAACGCAGGAAGATCATCCTTGCCCTGAATTTTATTCAGACTCTAGATTTTAAATGTCTCGTTTGAAATTCAGATTATATCTCAAGCTGGAAGGAAAAGGGTGATGGGCCATGGCTTGTACGCCTCCATAATACACTGTGCTGTAAATGACATCACCATACGTTGGTATAATGAGCGACTACGAACTGTAAAAATAAATTAGACACTGCTTGGATGGAACATAACATTTGAACGTCTGATCGGATAATCGGTCGGAACTTGTACGTAATTATATCCAGTTTTATCCACGTATAAAACGAAATCTTCCCCGTTGTGGTAAAATGAATTTGTATCATATTGTTCCATAGTTCCTGAATGCTGAGTAAGACAACATGGTAAAGGGTCACGCAGTGTTGTGTGCCGTAATGTACACAGTGCTTGAGAATATCGTATGGGATCGACTTAAATAACCAGTTGGATATCATCTGTAGAAATCCTGCAGGATTCTTCAGTAAACTCTACAATGTTTTGCATAAAAAAATGATATGATCCTATATATTTGCCAAGGGTCATACAAATAACATATACAACCAGCTGTATATGCATCTTAAAATGGAGGGAAATGCTAATAAATTCTTAGAAGCTTACAACTCCATCGCTGCAAACTAGAACACCTGGGAAACTAGTATAAAAACGGCAACGTTCCACGCGATGCCATTTTACAATAAAATAATCCAATCAGCACAGATGTTGTTGTTTTCATGATGCTCTGTTTCAAGAAAACCCGGGTATGTGTATTTTGTCGCTATTTTAACCCTATTTGGCCTGGGCGATTTGGGGTGTATCGCAGCCTGAAGGGGGGTAAGTGCCCCCCCCTATATATTTTCTTTACCACTAAGACTAGAGCGCTGAAACTTACCACACAGTATCTTTGGCTCAAGCTCTACCGGGAAATGTAAAGCTAGCCGCCATGATGACGTCACAGTGACGTCATCTTCTCGGAAGCCATTTTTTTTTTGCCTTTTGGGGGTCGATTTTTCTAAATTTTCATTTTTCCAATCTTTCTCCCGAAAAAAATCAAATAAAATGTAGAATAATTAGTTTTGCATAAATAAAATACTTTCAAGGCCTTTTAGGCAAGGAAAATGTGAAGAAATGGAGCGAAAAGATAAAAAAAACACGACTTTCGCGGATACCACATGGCCGTCATTTTGAATTTACCCATGATCCTCTGGCCGGGGTATATGAAAATAGGCTCAAAATGACCCCAATAAGATAAGCTTAAAAGTCACCGAGTATCAGCCTCCTCGGTTTTGTCGTTTTGGAGCAGCAGAGAAAAGTTCACTTGGGCACTCTAAGCTCAGAAGATGTAAAAAAGGTGCAAAAAAGGTGTAAATCAAACGTTTACATCTTCTGGGTTAACGTTTACACCCTTAGGAGGTGTAAATAAGGTGTAGAAAAGGTGCAAATGTATGAAGATTGATTCCAACCCTGATTTTACACCCGTAAAGGTGTAAATTTATTGAAAGGTGTTAAAAAGGTGTAAATACTTAATTTTCCATACACATTTGGAACTTAATGTTGAGGAAATGTATTTCCTTGTCATGCTTACGGTAAACCATCAAAATTCTCAAGCACCCCACCTTTCTACACAAAATTAAATCAATGGATCTAACAATTTGACCAGTCTCTCTAACATTTGAGCAAAAATTCCAACGGAAATATTATTAAAAAAAACGAGCTGCAGACCATAAGAGTCAATCCCCCATTCGGTTTTACGAGGGAGTGAAAATTGAACAGCCGATCTAGTGTTCTCACTCAAGGTTGAGCCCAAGACTACAGGGGCGGGGGGTAAATATTATGTATCATGCAGAGTCGACAAAAGCACGTTGTTTGTCGACCAATGTAAGAAGTTATCAGATCGATATCTACAGTGCTGATAACTGCTTAGCTATCAGATCAAGTGATTTTCAACTTCATTTCAATGGGGGATTTGCACAACAAGCAGTGAATACAACGGAAACTGTACAAATTATAGGCTTTGATTGATCCACTGAGACAGGAAGGTGTGAAATGGACTAAACGGTTCAAAGTGATAATCATGACAGCTTGTTGTGCATGTTACCCATTAACAATTGTGCGATTATCGTCACAAATTATTACTTGATCCGGAAACGACCCCTTTTTAACACACCATAATCATTTTCCGCGGCCTGCCTTTATCTCATATCTCTTTGACTCTAACGCAAAGTTTTGGTTAAACTATACATATCGGTGATGATTCTATTGCTCAATTAGTTTTTGAGTTTATTCTGCCAATGCCTAACAATATATGCATCGCTTCTATTGTTCAAGAATTTGTAAATAAGCATGGCTTCGCTTCCCGTGTTGTCCACCATTTCCAATATAAGCCGACGCGATATTACTTCAAAACAAACTTCCATTACGATAAATTGCGCACAGCCGTTTTTTCTATACTCCGAAATACTTATACCAGTGCTGTTATGACCTGACATATATGACCATCGCCCATCGTGGCTTAAGCACATATATATATGCATGACCTACCTATGTTAATGGAGGTTCTTTTAATAAACGTATGTAATATATACTCATGAGCTTAGTGTTTCGATTTCATATTTCTCATCCCGGAACTGATTTACGCATTTTCCAGTGGAAGTCATGCTGGCCAAACATGTGCATTAAGCACTACCCAGCTGGGCTTGAATCGTATCCGCAATTTAATACAGTTAACATACTGTATTATGTATCCATACTCCAATCGATAAGAGCTTGGAGGGATTCAAGCGTACAAGGCATTTAACCCAGGCACCATAATTAGCCAATCAACCAACGCTGATTCAGCCAATCAGGAACGCGCAGCTATAACCTATCAACGATAAATCCTTTGTCTCCGTCCACCTATCAAATGTTACCGGATTAGGCCAGACGCTAACATACTGAGAATATACAGTCAGTTATTCCTGGGACCTTGATTGAGAAGATTAGTATCCTGATAGACTACAACAAACAGCGTATACCAACTGATTCGTTCTAACTCATTAGAGACAGAATGAAAACAAGACGCTTCTCTAGTAAACAGAGAAAACGCTACAAGAAGCAAAGACATATTAATTATGTCAATACATCTCTACGTAAATCTCACCTCTCGAGACTGGCAATAGCCAAGACATATATTAGAAATATCTCAAGTCTGATGTTAACAGATAATGATATTTTTCTGCTATCCCGGGGATTATCATTCATTCCGACGACTACCATAAGAGAACGTGATATTGGAACAGATTTCGGGTTATATTCCCGAAAGATTTCGGAACACTGGCTCTGAGGTACATTAGTACACATCTATGAAGATGCGCTAGCATACTCATATATACGTAAAACTCAGGCTACTGTAGGGTCAGGACACACCGAGAAAGTGGGTGTGTATATGAACATCATTTCATACAACTTTTTGTGATTTCCTTAATAAAATATATCATACATATATTTTGTGTTAATGTTCTTATTGTGTACCTCAACCAAGAGCCATTACTGGGTGGTACGAACACCACTAATTCTCACTAAAAAGGTGCAAATTAACACCTTTTGAAGGTGTAATTCTCACGAAATGGGTGTGTTTTAACACCCCTGGAAGATGGAATCGTCTCCAGAAGGTGTATTTTAGCACCTCTAAAAGGTTTAATTTTGGCCAAAAGGTGTAAATAAACACCCAAGAGGGCGTAATCTCGGTCAAAAGGTGTAAATTAACACCAATGAAAGGTGTAATTCTCACTAATAAGGTGTGATTTAACACCCCTGGAAGATGGAATGATCACCAGAAGGTGTATTTTAGCACCCCTAGATGATTCAAATTTGCCCAAAAGGTGCATGTGAATGAACACCCAAAGAAGGTGTAATTCTGTTGAAAAGGTGTAAATTAACACCACTAAAAGGTTTAGTTGTGGTCAAAAGGTGTAAATAAACACCCATGGGATGCTGGGTTCCCCAAAAAATATGCTTATAAATTTGTCTGGAAGGTGCAAATTTTATTCAGAAGGTGTGAATGAAGGTGTAATGTGAGCAAAAAAGGCAAATTTTATTCAGAAGGTGTGAATGAAGGTGTAATGTGAGCAAAAAAGGTGTAACTTAACACCTTTTCGAGAAGGTGTAAATTTACACCTTTCGGAGAAGGTGTTAATTCACACCCAAAAGGGTGTTAGCCCTGAGACAAGCCATTTACACCCCGTAGAGGTGTAATTTACACCTTCTGGGCTAAGTGTGTAGAGTGCATGCGGGAATGAGGTTGGGTTGGCTGGTCTATGAACAGCTTGTCGCATTGAGGAAATGTTGGAGGTATGGTTGACGATGATCTGTCGCCTTGTTTGTGGAGATGTGTTGATCAGTGGGGATGAGGATTGTGGTATTTGTGATTGGGAGGAGTGTGATAGTAGTGGGTTCACAAGTGACTGTACTAGCTTGTAGCTAGTGGGAATTTCCCTTCAGCTCAGTTGGTAGTACGCCGTAAGTGAGAGATCCATGGTTCAATCCCCTGACGGAAAACTCGGCCACAATTAACATGGACGTCGTCGGTAGCTTTCTTGCGAGAATCGGAATGGATTGGGTTGAGGACCACATTGTCGAGTTGAGAAAGTGTTTTGAGCTATGGTTTTCTCAGTGATGGATAGGAGTGTGCTGGGACGTAGGTTCACCAGTGTCCGTACTAGCTTGATGCTACAGTGAATATTTGTCTCCCAGCCCACCCCCCCTTTCGGGAACTCAGCCACTACAACAGCTGTAAGAAATTTCGGACTGCATTGAGACTTCTTCTTCTAACATTATGCCGATGTTTGTCCCTTTATGGTGTAATTCTCTTGGTGGACTTTGGCCCCGAGGTTCACATATGAACATAGTCATCTAATGCGTTAACAAGGTGGGATTCATACTGAATTCCGTGTTGTCTAAAATATATATGTATACGAAGCATATCTATTCTTCTGTAACTGCTTTGGAAACGTTAATAGCTAAACAGATATTACCAGTACACTTCAGCACACACGGGCGTTTTTTGGCGCGAGTATCTAGAAATTCTGACGCCGTCGATTTTGGTTTGCGAAGATGGCTGTTTTCTGTTATAATTTATTTTATTGCGAAGATGACTTCGGCTGTGTTTATGCCTGATAGAACAGACATTTTTCAGCAAACATATTCTAGGGTATCACAGTTTACTCATTCACTACATCAGTGTAACGTGTACAACGTCAGCGAGAAATCAAGTTGGGGAAATGTTCATTTCGGCCGCTACATGGATCAGTGAACATCGACACATGGGGATCAGTTTTCAACAATACTACATATTCCAGCAAGTATTCCCTACAGAATCCCATGTCCTGATGGCTTGTCGAAGATTTTTTTATATGATTCTTATCTGTCTCGGTCAAAATTCTGTGGAAAATCCTATTGTTCTGATGTTTTCTTGGGTAATTCCCGTAGAATTTCCCCCATAGAACCATTTTGTGAACGTGTTTATCAAATTATTTCATTCACTATCCATGCATCACGTGAATGTTACAAGTAGCTTTCATTCTGCAAAAATGTGAATGATCTCTGCTTTCTTAATTATACTTTCTCCCACTCATTTTGAATTGATGGAAGCCGGATATTTTAGCGTGTCGGCTTTTATTCCAAAATGATTAATGTCACATAGCACGTGCTATCATTTCAGTTTGAGGCTATTTTAAATTTACAGATGACAGTAAAACGTTGCATTAGAACTATCAATTAAATATCAAACTGGACATGCTTCGGTGAAATTAGTTATTTTTTTTTAATAATGAAGAATGAGTACATATCATTTCATTTTTTCCTCTTATCTTGTCCAGTGTGTGTGTGTGTAAGTGATTTGTCTCTAGTAAAATTGGGACATAATTACACCCGTCCTCCTCATTTGCGACCGCTCGGTCGATTTCGTCAAAGTCGTCTGACTTCACGCAATAATAGTGTAGGGATGCTGTAATCCGTTATCCGCCGGTCGTCTGGCACACCAGGTACTATATAGAATGTGTATCAGCTCATATAGTCCTCGTTTTATTTCTCTCTTATCAGGAGATAAAATATATATCTAAATGAAATTCCCTAAATGATCCCGTTTAGTTTGAGGTCTTTCTCCTGGCGTTTGATCTCAAGTCGATCTCAAGAGAAGTCCTTCTGCTGACATTCGCTGCTCGGAGTTCGGGGGTGATACTCTGCCTGCAAGGAGATTAAACATGGTTGGCAATATGAATTCTTGTCAGTGATGGCGAGTCAGAATATCTTAAATATACTAGGACCCGGTGTCGATTGTCGTTCCTCCAATCAGGACGGTAGTACTGACCATCATAATGTGTTTCAAATCAGGATCACCTGGAAGTTTTGGTGATCTTTGGGCGAGATAGCTCTCCTTTCCTCGTAAAAGTTAACGTGAGAGGTGACAAATGATATGATTTTCTATAAGGTTTTATACAATTGTTCTTACAAAAGTAGGTGGGATTTTCTCGTAGGATTTATCTCAAAATCGTACGGATTTTCAGATAAGATTTTCCTGTAGGAATCCTTATGGCAGATCCAGACTAGGAATTCCCTTTCCTTCAGGAATCTATAGGATTCTCTTCAGAATCCAGTTAGATTCATCCACCCACCATCAATAAAGCAGGCGAAACCTGATGGCAATATCCATATATTCAGAATTGTTCTCCAATTTGATTCAATTCCTATAAATGTAAAACAATCTGCATGAGTTCAGCTTTTTTATACTTCCTTTCTATCATTCATAATTAAGCGGATCCATACTTTTTTTAGTGTATCGGTTCGTATGACAAAATGAAAAATATCACAAATTATGCGTTATCACTTGAGTTTATGGTTACTTTAATTACGGGTGGTACTTAAAAAAATGCATCACGACTGTCAACTGAAAGTCGAACATGACTCCATTTCTTCTATTTCTCTAATTAATCATCAATGATTATAAATCAGTTTAAGCCTTTTTAATTTGTGCTCTTTATTCGTGAAACAAATATACAACACATTCATCCCCAAATCGCTAAACAGTATCCAACACTGACCATAATCATTTATTCCTGGCGTGCACTGATATTAAGAGGATCCAATATAACTTCGGCATGGAAAGAAAATTCCCACTCTAGAGAAGGATAATATGTCCCAATCGAGCCGCCACAGGGACGTTACGATGCGTTTTTCTTATCGAGAGTGGGAAGTTTCATCCCTTAATCAAGTTAATATGAGATTATTTTTCCCATATAATTTAAATCATTACTTAAAACAGTATTTTAGCAAAAATATCAACGACACTAAAAGAAACGTTGCTGGAGCGCATCATGCCTGCAACTGGTGTCGAGTCTCGTGACTGGTAAGCCTACGTCGCACGCGCTCGTCCCATATACGTGTGTGGGATGAATGATCATGATCCCAGCACGTTATCCCATATAGGTCTAACAGAGTGTTATATCTATTAACATCAGATTAGTTGTTTGAGCTGATCTGTCATCACAACTCCGGAGCTAGCGTATCTACTTCCGCTTAAGCCAGTACTAGGGGCCGTGTGGATACATCATAGTCTCCACATGAACAGCTGCAATAAAAGTGCGGCTGAGATACTAAGGCTATTTCCGAGAATCCACCGTATTCTCGGGTCTGAATGTTAGGTGCCGAGGGATGCTTTCCTGTAGAGTTATATGGGTTGATTTTTAGTCGCTAGACGTCATTTTTGTCCAACTCTTGCCTATCGCTCCAATATGGGAAAGGTGATACATGTAATGTGCATTCACTCTCATCTATAAACGGTACCGAAACTACGTGCGCTAGCAGACGCACTCGCTCCTTATCCAGGCACCGAACATGAGATAGGACGATATTTCGTCGTTGTCACAAAGACCAGATTTTCTCACTGTCACGAGACTAGGACGAGATTTGCCCATATAATACTCTGTAAGCTGCAGGCATGATGCGCTACAGCAACGTTTCTCTCAGAATGCCATTGATACTTTTACTAAAATACTGATTGAAGTAACGATTAAATTCAACGCGTCTTGTCCGTCATTCATAATTCAGCCGTCGTCCATTAAAGAATATCCGCGACCATAATCCAAAGACCCATTCCATATTCCATATAACAGCATTAGCATCAAATTCAAAAATATAATCATGATATACATAAACATAGACTAGTTTCCTGCAAGAGAGAAGCGGTCAACCATTGTCAATGATGCCGGCAAGACACCATGATGTTTCAAAAATATCAAATCCGTATTGCTGATCAGTATGCTTAACGCATATGATATTGGTTGTAAAGTCGTCATCTAGAGAATGGTGTATCTGTCACGCTTTGATTGTGGAAGCTCATTTTAACGCAATGGGGGTGTAGAGGTACATGGATCAACGGATTAAGCGGAATTAGTCACAAGTTATGAAAGGTAACGCTATAGTTCTTGCACGCTACGCTGGTATTTTTCTATCAGCATGCGATATGTATCGCCAAATATGAAAAACGTTGTGTGGAGCAATGCTACTAGGCGATATATGTATACGCCATATGTAGGTCTCACTGGAATTTTACTGTCCAGAAAGGGATAGATCACGATGTAGAAACTGCAATCATCTCTTTTGTCATAAAGTCAACGAGAGAGAAGACCCGCTTTATTTTTACAGAGATATAGGTCTAGATATAATGTGGTCAAGGGCTATCTATTTTTTTCTTCAAATCCAGTGAAGGTGGATATATATCCTTCATATCGGAAAAGAATCCTTCTCTACGGTGGGAAGTTTCATCCTATGATCAGGTTATATGAGATCCTCTTAATCACATGTTTGCGAGACAAAATTTCCTTGCTGTCAAGAGACGAGATATTCCCGATGATATTTCTTGTAGGCCTACTCCTCATCTTGATTTTTTTTAACGAATCATGTCTCACACGACGCTTTGTGCCAATGACTAATATCCACAGCATAGGGTTGACTATTGCTTTGATCATCCCAAATGGCACATTGAAACGCGTCACCATTCAGATCTGTTCCCCTTGACAGGTCCAGATGGATTGTTGTCAAGACACCGTGTAGCTGAAATCATTCGGCACAACCGTTGCCAAGATTGAATTATGTTTCATACACCCAAGACATGTATGTTCCTTCAAAATATGATCCGTCTGAAAATATGCGTTCGGCCATAAATAGGGCTCAGTTCAGAAACGATATATAGTCGATGATAATCTCCAAACACGCGTACAATGTTTTCGCTCGAGCGCATCTACTTAGCTATATTTGGCGATGGCGAGTAAACCAAGACTTGATTGAGGATGGATCCAAAATCCTAGACCAAGAGTACAACAGTAGCAGTTTGGCATATCATCCAAATATTGCAAATACTGAATCGTCTTTGTCGGTTTGTACTTTCTGTATATATTAGGAGGGACTGTGGTGACAGTCGTGTGATCTTTGAATTTTAGGTCGGATTCATTCAATCCTGTCTGAGTGACGATCATTTTCTTACGATTCCCGTACCAAAAACTCTACGGGTCAATCGTTCGATCGGTTGACTTCCCCGAAGAGTTGAGGGGTGATATTTCATGCAAAATACGAAATTTGGTTTACGTCTAGTCATTGGTTATACATCCATAACGACAAGAATCGTTTAAATTGTACTATCACTGTCCATCTCATACGCCCACAATGGAACCTGTTCATACCATTTTACATTCATCAATGGAAAATTCACGAGTGGCAACAAAACAAGCGTTTCCCCATAGATAATCATAGTGAGATCTATGACAGGAACTACGCAAAGCTACCCAATGTGAATTACAAGCGTCCAGTCCATCGTTCAATATTCAGCCGTAGTCCATTAAAGAATTTTTGGGGCCATAATCCAAAGACCTAGTTCATATAACGGCATTAGCATATATAAATAAATCATAGTACATATATTCATAGGCTCCTGCAGGACAGAAGAGGTAAACAGTTTTCATTGATGCCGGCAAAACATCATGATGTTCCAAAAATATCAAATCCGTATCGCTGATGAGTTTTCTTCATCTCCTTATTTTTTGTTGTAAACTCGTTATCTAGAGAATGGTGTATCTCTGTCACACTTTGATTGTGGTTGTTCATATGAACACCACGAGGATCTTGAAATACATGGGTTCATACGGCTCCTAGCCCGGGTTAAGCGAAATGTGTCGCCATAAATGTGTCGCCATAAATGTTGCAGGCTACGCTCGTATTTTGCTATCAGCATGCTATATCTATCGCCAAATTTGATAAACTTGTGGAGGCTCTAGGTGGTATAGCTCTATTTTGTAAGTTTCTGCTATGACGTCACTGCCGTTTATTAGAAAGTGCTACTAGGCGAGATATGTATACGCCATATGCAGGTCCCTACTTGAATATTGACGCCCCCTGGACAGTTCTAGCACGTGGTGATAGCTTGTGCATAGAACCGCTATAGCGAAAGCTCCGGATCACCATAACATTGATTACATATCGTCAATAATCCTTGTGCGTTTAACAGCTGTGTTCAATAAGTCTTGCCCGATGGACTATTGCGCCTTTTAAGTACTTTGGCAGACGGAACATAATAGCTTCTGCACTCTAAGGAGCCCTCTATACCAATTGATATGGCCTTCTGGTCGATTAAATATGCCCTGATAGATCTCGATAGGCTTGCTTTAGCTGTTGTATACATCAGACGATGGTCACTTATCAAGTCCTCTGAACACTTGTAGTGTCCTCCACCTCTATGGAAGTCCGAACAGGCCAAGAGGCATAGTATCTCTGTAGACTTTGTTTCTGGACAATGTGTGTAAAACATTATGGAAAATAATTTGGCATGTGAAATATAAAATGTTTCCATTCAGCTATAAAATATACGGAATGATTCAAATTCATACCATGCTCTCAGAACGAAACTTTAGATTCAAAATGTCTGGGTAGAAGTACAGGTTTCCAGACGAGGTAAAATGGATTAGTTATGTTATATGGTAAATTATTGGAAGTTGTATAACGTTACGTACCTGGTACCAAAACGATCATTCGACTAAACGATTCTGAGTAGCTGGCATTGTATTACTCGCTCATTATTTTTATATAATCGCTATGAAAGTTGAAATTTCCTTCGGGTCGGCGCTGAATGGTCTTATCAAATTAGTCCAATCAACATGCCATCCATCTAAGTAGATTGGGGGTTCGCCTTACATTGAATTGCCTAAACACAATATCACGAACGAATGCATCGAAGGAGCATAACACGCTTAATGTAATTACACTGCTTGTGTAGCCAATTAGCAGTGAACTCTATATCATTGGTTGAATCATAGGCAAAGAAAATCCTGGATTTCTTTTTGAAAATTGGAACTGCCCAGACAAGTGCTTCGCATTTGAAACTGGAAGATTGTCCGTGATGCACTTTGGTCAAATCTGTTCGTCTATTCTATCTTTTCCATTCCATTCCCTGGCGTGAGGTTCTCATTTCTAAAGAAATCTACTGTAATCTGAGGATTTTATTGTACATGTAATTCGTGTATTTTCCATCACTGGCAATTCATGAAACGGTATAGAATAAGAACTGGTTTTGTTTTGGCAGTGGCATTGCAACTGGAGTACTATCTGGTCAAGGAGCCGTGTGCGAGTACGAACCATGGGACACTATATTTGTTTCTTTAAAGAGGATCCCAAATGGAAATTTGAAACTTCTGGGGAGATGTGTTGTTGTCAAAAAAAATTCTGAAAATTTTAAAATTTATTTCCTGAAAATATCCATATTGTACTTCCAAGAATGTTGTGTCTGGTACAAATTCCGTGTGCAAATGAGCTTTGATGATGTCACACAGTCAACATTTCATTAACATTGTGTTCACGGATTATTGGATATCACTTTTATCATTTGATTACCGTTTCAGAAATATAGTTACCATGATAGCAAACGGTTAAAGTTAATTTTTAGTAAATATCAATAGCATAAGCCGTTTTTACTGAATGTTCAGTAATTAACATTTCATAGCCTCAAACATTTCGAAATAAAGCCATTAGTAGCTGGTTGCCATGGTGACCATATTTCTAAAAATAAGTCGTTTTCCAAAAAACACACAAAGTCAAATACATGTAGTTTGCATAATGCTATAAATAATCAATATAATAAATTTGAAAGCGATTAGACTTCCAGATCTGTGAATATACCAGCATAAATTTATCACATTATCAGGAGTTCACCAAATCACAAAATCTCATTTGCATAAATTTCCCGAATATCGGATTTACACTTCAAAGTCCAATATGTCAGCGATAGTTTTGACGATTTACATGCGGTAAACCCCATCTTACTCAGACTTGTGAGTACTTTCTTCTCCTAAAGTGACGCTAGACCGTTTGGAATCCCCTTTACCTTGAATCTGAAAATCTGTCAGAAATGGATCGTTGTATAGGTGAAGCTCGGACTGATGATGACGGCGCGCTACAGTGAGTTAGTGTGAACTAAAAACTCACTAAATTAAACGCAGCACTAAAAGGGTGGTGGAAAACAATGCTGGCGTGCTGGTAAGAAGCCATATGACCCCACAGACAAACATACTGACTGCATATTCCTAAAAACATCACAAGAACTAAAATTGATCCTTGTGATGATTTGTATCCCAGCCACACTTTTACTGTAGCTGTTCATGTGGACATATTGAATGACATAATCACATGGCCCATAGCACCGGCTTAAGCGGTATTAGATACATGTATTTGGGATCGGTGATGTAAAGGCCCTTTCAAGTCATCTTTAGAAAAATGATGAAGCAAAAAACCGGTCCAAATGAGGGAGTATTTATTGAGTGCAAGTTCAATGTATATTCTCACATAAAAATGAAATATTTCCACAAAACACATAAATTCACGAAGTATTCTTAAAGGACGAACGAAATGTAGAGTGAATTTCTTCTTCAGCAGAACAAAAAATCCCTTTATATTGGCGTCTCTTCTGGTGATGAGTGGATGCATATTTCTCTTTTCACTTTCCGGAGAGAGAAATAATTATTGATTAAAGACTTAGACCTTGCGCAAGTCTATTCCTCCAAGTTAGACCTTGTGCAAGTCTATCCTTTCAAGTAGAGACCACTGAAGTACAGATTCTGCGCTAATATGTTCTATAAAATGTCAACGGATGTGTTCGGGCAATTCGGCAAAGTCTATGATGGCTTCTGTCTTCGGCGATTTGCATAAAACACTCCAATTTATCTTTAAAACAAGTACCAATTAAGGACAAAGACATTATGTGATCAGCTAAACGTGTTTTTTATTCCGAATTTCATGGTCTTGGTTGATTATGTCTGTCTTCGAGCGACCTGCGCTATCTCTCTGAAGACATTAATAAAATCGTCTTTACAACTATTTTATCAAGTTGTTTTTAATTGCTCATCCAAAGGCAAGCATTTATTTCTCGGGGGACATAACGGGTAAAAGGGACCATTCTTCGATATCCTGAGACTGATCTTCATTTGCGGTATGCAGATATAGATTTTTGTTATAACTCCGAGTAATAAGATTATGTGATAAGTTCATTAACTGTTTAACACACCATCACAGTAAACATGAAGGCAGTGTGATTTGTCATATAATGCCAGCTGTGTTCTTGAGAATTATCAACCGGGATATTGTGAGACAGCCCCAGAGGTTTTGACAAATTAAACCTCTTCAATTACCATGCAGTGGTAAAGAGGTGTGTCAAAGATTCAGTTTATTCATCAGTAATGTCTGCAATATAACCCGAATAAATCTCACAGGCTTAAAATGCAACGGACAGTGAAGATACGATTGATTGCATCAAAGTATTTTCTACATTGATATCGTCTCCTCTTTCAAAATGGATCACCTATACCTGACGCGATTACCGAACATTTGTAGATTATCTTGGAACTAATTTTTAATGCGCCTTGCCATTTATAAAGCGTAGTTTACTGAAGCTATAGCAGCGGATCTATCCCTCATTTACTCGTATGACGCTATAGAATCGTATGACACAGAAATAGATCGTTTGTTGTTTTTTGTTTGCATGATGATAATTCAGAAAAGTGATATACACGCAATTATGTAGGCGATATATCAGATGCCGTCACATGCATTCTATTTGATACCAAGCCGTCTTGGTTGTCACATGACATGCAATGCCCACGATGACACGCTGCGTGCGAGGCAAACAGATCGAGGGAGATATATAACCAATAGCAACTGAACGCAGTAGTTATAGATTGAGCTGACAACGCGGACCTCCTAGGAAACATACGAGCGGCATGGTGAGTACAATTCTTCTCTTGAACCTAAGACCGTAACAATTGCTTCTGTATTATCTAGCGCGGCGTTTAAGGGATTTACGATGGTAAATTCCGAGTTTGTTCTTGGTTGGAGTTTTGGAAAAATTGAGAAATCTTGACGGGCACTTAAGGAGAGGATTGGGGTTTAAGTATGGACAAGAACGGTTAAAGTGTTTTTTCAGCTATACTGATGAACCTCTCAGCTGTCGTGATGATGCTAACAATAGCTCATCTTCCCCTCACGTTCCACTTGTTGTGTTCGATTTTATTATTGTCCTGAGAAGTAGGATCTCACGATTTTCGTGCTATTTGTTATAAATGTCTCTTTCGGTTCACTTTGTCTTCGTTAGTCTCCATTTGTCACACTCCCATTTATAAATTAGCAACTTTCTATTGCGATGACGTTTTCGTTTCGCCGAAGGCTACAGCTATTTTTCGTATCCGCTCTTGTTCCAAAGTTTCTGACCAACCCTATACTAACGAAATTAAACCTTTGAGTTTGGAATATGCGAAGGAGAAATTTGGTATTTTTATACAATAGCTAAATCGGAAAAATGGTATTTATTAACTAACAGACGTTTTTGTATTCTTTGAGGAACGAAAAATCTACGGAATCGTGTGGTACATTCGGAAGTGTTTAATATTTATATTAGATTTCGTATTTTAATGAAAAATACATATAAATACATGTGGTAAGCATATAGTCTTCGCTATCTTTTAGAAAATGATATGTTAATTTATTCCTATTTCCATGCTTTTTATTTGATTATTCGCCGACTTTGAAGTTGTACAACAGATAAACGATCATTTAATGGCGTTCATCGTAAGATAACTCCCTTTGCCCGAAGGAAAAAATAATATCCGTTGAGGACACGCCGCAGTGTTATAACACGAGTTGTTCTATATGGAACTGTCGTGTTAGGTTCCTTCTTACACATAGGCGAACAGCAAAACACAGAAGCAAATGTGGCTTGATTCGCTGGTTTAACAAACCTAACCTGATATTACAGGTTAGTTTTTCTAGGTTTCTTGCATTTATCAGGTTACCCTATGTTAAGGCGTTTACAATTAACATCAGATAAGTTGTTTGAGCTGATCTGTCATCACAGCTCTTCAGCTAGCGTATCCAATTCCGATTAAACCGGTGACATGGGCCGTGTGGATACTTCATAGTCTCCACATGAACAGCTGCAATAAAAGCGCGGCTGAGATACTAAGGCTACGGCCGAGAATTCACCGTATACTCTGGTACGAATGTTTGGAGTCGACGAATACTTTCCTGTAGAGGCATATAGTTGCTTTTCAGTCGCCAGACGTCGTCAATTTTTCCTACCTCTTGCATATCTCTCCAATTCATATAAAACCAACATTGTCAAAACTGAATAGAGCGGATTTTATATAGGAGAAATTGAGTCTATATATATTTACTTCCAGCTGTGTATCAGAAAAGAGAACTAACACACCAAAAATGTATATCAACGTAACACCTTAACCCTGTCCAGCCTGCGGGGGCATTATCCCCACCTACCAAACTGTCTTCCCTATCTCCGGAACGACACAAAAATGAAAGCTGACCCTCGGCGACTTGTTAGTGTATCGTATTGGTGTCATTTTGAACCTATTTACCTAACCGCCTGAGTAGAGGAGCCTGGGTAAATTCAAGATGGCGGCCATGTGGGGTACCAGAAAGTGATGTTTTCGTCATTTTTCTTCACAAATTTTGCTTTTCTTCGAGGAGATTTGGGCAAAACATGCGGGAGAGATCATGAGAATTAATCGGACTCCACAATATGGCACTCGTGCTGTGCGCCTGTGGCCGCCACCGGAGTAAGACAGCAAATTCTCCAACGATTAATGTAGAAAGGGTGGATTAAGAGAAACGAGATTTTCTTCAAAATTTAGTTCTATAGCCAATCTAAGGTCCTGGATGTTTGGTATAAAATATATCTATATTCTTCAATAATTTTTCTATTAGTTATTTACTAAAAGTTGTGTAACCTGCGACAATATTTGAAAGACGAAAAGTACTCTTCTGATTTTGTATTTAATACTTTCTAACATTCATCCTAATTCAAGGTAATCCCACTCAACTAGAGCAATTAATGTTCAGATTTATGGGGAATAACTCGACTCTACATTCTTTTAGTACTATATGGATTCTTTCGCTACATGATGAACAGCTAAATGTTGTTTGAGTGAAATTTAAGCCTTTTAAAATCTTATTAGGCGTGGCGGAATTTTCGCCTGATTAACCGTAGGTCACCTTACTCTGGCCATTCGCACTTGTGACGTACAATCAGTGCGGGGGGCATTGGCATCGGTTAATAACCTCCAATTTGTTTATCGATTTAATTCCATTACCTGATTTCTCTAGTTTTATAAGGAAAACGGTTTATTTCTGGAAAACTATTAATCGTAGGAATTTGAAATTTGGCATAAATATTCTAAACTAGATCGAAAAAGTGACGATGCCTGATGTTCTGATTCTAGAGCTGATACAAAATTAGGCCTACTCATTTTGTTCATTTTTCTAAGATTGGAGAAACATGGAATTCCACAGGAAAGGTTTAAGGCCATATTTAAAAGATTTAATAGCTATTTTGTTTGAGGGCTGTCAACTTGGCAAAGTTACCATTTGAATGGAAAATTTTGAACTTCTTGAAAAGTAAACGTTTGTAAACTTCACGAAATGTCGAACATTTGAATTGGCATTTATACCTATCGATCTCACAGCCTCACAGCCAACATAATCGCACATTTATAAGCCCAGAGAAATAAACTTTCCAATAACATAATATGTATACTGATCATGTTCATATAGTTGTCACAATAATACGAGAGTTTTCAGCAGGTGTGTGAGAGTCCTCTCGGGTGGGATACAATTACTTAACAGTACGATCGTACGGGTCCTTTGTGTGTCTCAATTTTCTTCATAGCCTGTGGTCTGGTAAATCACTCTATGAATCTTTTATAGGATTCAAAGGTGCCGTTAAACTCACAGTGGTCGTCGTTCCTGAAAGTACGCACGTTACACGAAAGTGCTGATCTCTCGGTATTCAAGCATACACTGCGATGGGCTGATACGCATGCGCAAGGAATTCAAGAATTGTTCCCATTTTTAATCGATCCGTTTCAATCATATGATGTGTAATATCTGCTGTGCATTACTGGCCTGAATTGGGAGGATTTGGCGTAAGTCTCAATAATGTTACCAACTAAGAATTTTTTAAGCAAAGAGTCTTTTTGTGATCTAGTATCGAAGGTTCCTGTCGACGAGCCAATACCCAGCATTGTTGGACCTCAAACAAACACGGAATTTTACAGCTGTGAGTCCGGCAACATTTTACCTGTTAATCTTATTGTGTCTTTCGAGTGTAGCTATTTCACTTTGGCCATATCTGATTGTATTGTTTTGAAATGATTAAGCGGACATGTCGAGATACTGAAGTCGAGGAATTCAGGTAATAAAATCTGTCCGGTTTAGGTCGCCGGTATATAGTGCTGGCGATTATGTGCCTTACTCTGGTGGTCGCTGGTTCGAATCCCGCTCGGGACTCGGCCAATTTTCTGCAGAAGAATCTGTGCTATACTAAAAAAAAGTGTAATCCCAAAATAACGAAAATACTGTTATACGATCACTTTCTAAATGATAAAAATATCTTCCCATGTATTCAGCTATGGGAGGGAGGGAGGGGGGGGGGGGGGTACCATCGCGGGGAGGGGGGGATACTGTATGTTCGCTTTCAATTTTCTGCACAAGAATCTGTGCTATACTAAGATATTGTAATCACAAAATAACGAAAATACTGTAATAAAATCTATTTTGTTTCCGATACTCTGCATCAGTGGAGATGAGAGAGTGGGGGCGACGAAATGCCCCCCTACCAAGCTCATTGAATTTTTTTACACTGGTATGCTTTTATTTTTTATTTATTTTTCGTTTTACCTGTCAGTTTTGTCCTCCTACTGTCTGTGGCGAAAAACTAGCTAATCGGGTAATCCTATCTTGGAAAATGTCGGAAAGTTTGGATATGTGAATATCAGCCTCGAAAAACGACGATTTTCAGTTGTATAAAAATGGCTTTATGATTGACAAAAATGTGCTTCCTTGCCTATTTTTTATATGGAAGATTTGAAAAAATGGACACCTGAAACCAAAACCATTCCTGCTTTTTGTTTTGTTTTTTTTCACATTTTTTTCCTAATATATTGTCTGAAAATATAGTTTGATTTAAGATAGCATAAATTTGTACCAGAGAAATCCTTTCAGTCAAAAAGTCTCAAAATAACAAAATAAGCAAGAATGCACATTTTGATCAACTATAAATCCATTTTTCTCATACAACTGAAATTTCAGTTTGTATACTTCATAAGAAACATAATTTGGATCGAAAAAAAATCGACCTCATTACTGTCACATTTCCTTTCAGCAGAAAATCAATGTTACTCGGAACAGGAATTAGCCCTGACTCAACTCATAGTAATAAAGATCACTTTTTCTCTCCAATGAATTAATGTAATTAACCGCCTTTTGTGGTATATAGGTTTGGCCAATCCTCAGACCCAAATAATCAACCATATCCGTAGTCATTTCTACTTGGGATGCTACGCAGAACATCTAGATAGTACCAATGGGGAAATTATACCTGGGGCTATATCGGATGGTAAGGTATAATTTGATTTATCCTTGTTTGGGTGTGTAGAATACTAGACTAATCTCCTTTCTAAGTATGTTTGATCAGGAATAGACGTGTTTTAGGTTGACGTGGGGTAAATGGACTGCAATTTTTTGTACTATTTCTAACGGATGAATGGCTTCACGAGCCATTACGACTGCTAGTAGTCGGACTAAACAAGCAAATTATGGTCCATAAATCCACATAGATAAAATTCCCATCAACACAATGAGTCCTCAATATGTTAATATCTTTAACATGGCTCTTCTATTAGTAACAGCGAATTGCTCTGGTTGCAAAGTTTAATCATATGTACATATAGAAGCGTGGGAGTAAATATCAGAAACGAGTTCAATGTTAAACATAATAAGCGATTTGAAAAGCATCCCTTGGTTTTCTTATTGATCCCGTACGTCACACCGTTGGTTGGGTCCCTTGTTGTTGACTTACGAGGACGTGCCCTCATTGGCTCAGTTTTGTTCTCCTTGACGTACATGTACACTTCACCCCATTAGGTTCCTTACTGATGACTTAACATTGACATCATTATCTGGATTGATTTTTTTTTCTTCTCCTTTTTTTTGGTTGGGCTTTTTATTGATGACTTTTCCTTGACACCATTATCTGGTTTGGTTTTGTTGCCGACGTATACGTCACCTCATTGGTTGGGTTCCTTAGTGATGACTTCTTGCAACCATTATCTGGATTGGTTTTGTTGTTGACGTATACGTCACCACATTGGTTGGGTTTCTTGTCCTTGACATGATTATCTGGTTGACATATACGCCAGCCCTTCGGCTAGTTTCCTTATTACCTGCCATCAACAGCTAGTCGGTTGTTGTTGTTGTTGTTGACGCGTGGGTCACCTCAATCATTGGGTGTCTTATCGATCACGTATACGTGATATTAGCTAGTTCGGTTTTGTCGTTGATACCGTACCGCTAATTCACATGGTTGATTAACGATTGGGTTTAATTTTATGAAGCGTATATGTGTCAAATTGAATTTTGGTATCTTACGTCACTTATTCATTGAGCCTTTCCTTCAGCAATTGTTCAATCATATCACGACGACCCAGTCACGTTGTCATTCATTCCTTGAATCTACTATACTGATGATATATCCGTCCTCGCCTATTGTGAATTTATTAATTACGTCACACTTCACATCATTGGTTAGTTTGTCAAATCATTGGCTAGTTTTAATTTGTTATTTATGCCATACGTCACATCATAATTGGCTTGCATTAGTTATTTCACATAGTCTATACGGCAAGGTTAAAGATGATATCACGCCACCATTATCCTGTTGTACGAAATAGTAGAACGTTCTTCTTGTTTGGATTCAACACGAGGTTTTTCGAATATTCTCGCCTTAAACTAGAACAAGTGGTTTGTAATTTACGTGAACTATATTCATCGCAAACACAAAATAAATCAAAACTATAACCTTGTTAGCATTGGAAGTTCCTGGTTGAATCTTTTTTCCGTTATATTTTGTGGATGGAACATAAGTTTATTAGCGAGGTGTGGAAAATTTAGCATATTGTGATCACTATGCTTGGAGCGTAATTTCAAAACATCAATGACGTGCAGTGTATTACGGTTGGGTACCCTACAGCTTACATGCGATGTTCTGGATTGGGTTGCAAATCTTGTTTCCACCGGAAGTATCCGGACACTCACTGGAAGACACAAACGTTTCTTCTCGGAAGCACAGTGGCTGATCAGCAGTGGGTGTCTTCGTCAATGTTGTTGTGAAAAACATTTTTTTTTAGATAAAATTATTTCTCACCTTTTCATACAGCACGATGACAGTGGATATCATATGGGTTATATGCGGGAATCAGCGATCTGTAGATCACACACTGATCTACATATCGTGCATGTCACTAATTTTGTAGGCCCACATGAAACACATCTTCACGATATCCGCTCGTGTATGAAAATGTAGGATATCATTTTATTCTTTAAAGATATATATGTATACGTATGTGTGTGTTTTTAACAACAACAACAACAATGACGAAAATACCCACTGCCGATAAAGCCACTGTACTCCGAATATATGCATGTTTGAGACATTGGAAATTCTTCGCCACGATAAGATAAACCATGGGTCTTCAGTAGAAAGTGTTTAGCCATAATAGTCGAGTTCCGCTAAGCAAAACGCCTGCTGCCTCGCATATATCCAGGATAATTTGACTTGCATAACGAGATCGCAGAGAATACCGACATAACAGATTACCTTAATTTCACCAAGATTGCTTTGAAATATGTGGAGCTCGGATTCACGCCTACGAGTTTACAGGTTGATGCTCTGTTAGATAATCACGCTTACATAGCCATGGTTCTCATATCAAAGCCGTATCATGACAGAACGGATTTGAAGGATTCAGTAGAGCGCTGAGATGTGTGGCCCAACGGTCTTTTCAGTCGTGGGTTCGAACCCCATGCTGATCACTTAAAATCAAAATATAATTTAAACATATAACACTATTTTAAAATATGGTTAAAAGCTGTTGATTAAGACATTCACAGGTTTAGTAGACCAGTATCACTATCAATTAATGTAGACGGACTGAAGGTCATAGCAGAAGCAAATGAACTAGAAATATGTACCATTAGAATATAGATCAGCTAAACGGCACTGGCACTCGTCTAACAGTCTACACTAGACTCTTACATAGTCCCTACACACGCAAGACGAAATACAAAGGCGTCACGCGGGGAATCACGGGTATGACTAATTGTGTACGTTTCATAGGCTGTGTATTCAAATTCCAGCATCAGCTCATTTCCCGTGATGCAACACTCAATTTTTGTTTTGGATCTGCGCGAATACCACTCCTACCAATGTTATCATATCATGTGCTATGCAGGGAGGCGATGGAAAATGCTTTCTGGCTAGTCTAATGTAATGGTGTATAGTTCTAGTTCCTTTGCTTTTGGCCACACTTATATATGATCGAGGTGGGGATTATTTAGTACGATCCATTTCGAAAACATTCTTCATCTTTCCATGAATTTACGTAACTCGGCCTTCCAACATACCGTTCAGTATAAAATATGTCAATATTCCCATCTCATATGTCAGATATGGTAAACTACATTGCATTTGCTTAAAAGTGCATTTACCTGACATCAGTATAGTTTATTATTATTGAGATTGACAGAGGCTGCAAAAGTATGAGAGACGATACTAAACAGTGCAGGTATGAGTCGCTTGATTAGTAATTACGACCAATACGAATATTATATTTGCATTTGCTGCGGGTCACTGATCTGACAGATTATTCCTGTTCGGCAATTCATCTCTGTTGATGGACTCGCCAGAAGGTTGAAACCAAATTGAATTGAACTATATCAAGCATTATTTATTGAAGATGAAGCCTTTTTGTTGCTATATTTTGGCCGCACATGAAAAATACGGTTGCCGTCAATGAATGTACACGTCCAATTCTTTGAACTTGATAACGACGTTAGATGTGTTTGCTGATACTGCCTGTAGCGCGGTTTAATACCTGATCGATTAGAATACTGTAGCTATGCAGTCCCTTTAAGAGCTTGTCTCATCGAACATATTCTGCACTATACGGTGCATATCGCTGCAGTCCGCCTTCTATACGGGGAAGCCAGTGAAACTGTTGTAAAAAGGATCCAAAGTTATACATGTCTTTTTTTATCCAGAGAGGTTGGATCTTCAAGGTGTTTAAGGGCATGCCCTCGGATTCTCCAGATTATGACATTTTTATTAGGTGCGTCGATCAGTGCCAATTTTCTCTCGATAATTCATAGAAAGTCCTAAACTACCATAAAATATGGGGATCAAAGAAAAACAATTTTCGCCTTTGCCCGGATGAAGATATTATCGATCGAGTAATAAATTGTATTTGCGATTTAAAACCTGCTAATGGTCATATACTCGGCTGGGAACGGTTAAACGACCCCAGTGTAATCGTGGATTGGTTGAGCGAATCAGCCGGGTAATCACCTCCCAGCGTTTGCCCGAGAGAGACTGGAGTTGGTTTTACCGCCAATTGCCGTCATCCCTCGCCGCTTTATGGCACTTAAGTCGTAATAATAACCTCTTTTCGGACATAACTCGCTCTAGGTACACAAACGGTATGTGCTTTGCTAGATGGGATGGGATATAGCTCTGTCTGCACTGTATCTGTCCACGTGGGCTGTACTATATATCTGATAACATTATGAGGTTATCTCTGATAAGTTTAGCGGGGTCAGTCTATTGTTGGGGTTATAAATATGATCGTGTGACCTTGACTGGATCATTGTCTCTAAGGGTGGCGCTTGGAGTAAAAGCGTAGAAAGCTTAGACGTTTATTAATAAAGGTTTCATCACCGCTCAAATGTGACGAGCATTTACTCTGCTGAACTGGGAATCGGTACCATTTTCTTTGTTCAGATCACGGTCAGTCGCTCTGACACAGTTTATTAATTTGCGGCCCACTTTGGTCTCCGGGAAGCGCATCAGGCCAATTACCGGAATGGAAGGCATCCCTGCCATCAGCGAAGCACGAATCGACAATGGTTATATGAAAAGTGCGCTCCGCTCCCATATCAACGCAAAATGGAAGAAAGCTCTTTATTTTATGAAATATAGATTCATTTGGAGTGAATGGGTTTTGATTGAAGTCCGTGTCCACTTCCTATAATTTTGGTGAATAGACATCCTCCCCCTCGTATCCCGATATCATTGGTGACATAAAATTATCACGGTTATAAAATTGAATTGGTAGTTACGGTTCTTTTTACTGAGATGAAAGTAAATAACGTACCATTGTTGACATTTACAGCCTATTTATGTGTCTGATGATCTACGACTAATGGGTTATTACTTTCGCTTTTGTCAAGATTCTCCCATTGAGAGTTAAAAAAATGACACCATGCGGCGTGAATCCGACAAAGTCATCTCTGTACCACATATTTCAATTACGTTTCTATGGTTTCATCTGCTTGTAATTTCTCGCTTTAATTCGCGCTTGTCGCTGCTCATATTGCAGCTTTTTGTGTCTGTTATGTTTGACAACTCATGACACTAATCATACGTTAGAGAATATTGATAACAGTCTTTGTCACATTTGAGCTTAAGGGCTTTTGACTGAACAAGTGAGAGTGGAAATTCATTCCACTCATGTCTAGAGCGAAAATTCCACTCCACTTGATTGAACGGCACTCATCTTTTTTGAACTATTTTTCACTCTGCTGTAAGCGACTTATTCACACAAACTTGACTTCTTCACTCATCTTGAGTTATTTACAACTCGAGCGTGTTTCCAACAAAACTAACTCATCTTCCGTGAATTTCACTGATAAGTATTTTATGTCGAAATGAATTTCCATGTCATTTTCTCGTGGAGACCCTAACATATTTCGTTATAATTATTAAAGAATATTTTAACACAAGTAAAATATTTGTATTCGAGTTTGTCAATAACATAAACAAGTAGTGAATATAACGTGCTAACTGGGCTGATACACAGGCACAAGCTGGCTTATTCTACTCAGAACACAATCTCTCTCTGGTGTGCGGAGGCGGGAGATTCGATTCCTTCTATCCCGGGACAGCCTCTTTACTCCATATGATGTCATGAATCTGTAAAAGCCTGTTCGTTATATTTGTTCTTGTTTAGCTTTGAAAATATATGTTATAACTGAAAATTTAATCCACGATACTCTAACAAAGACGCCGACGGTAGTAGAATATTGGAACTACTGCGCGGCCAGGGAACCTTTATGGAAATGATCGGGTCATAGATAAAAAATGAAAACATGCAGTGGTTGTATAATGACTCTGGGCAGTTTAACTCTAAGTTTCATTATTTTCACATGTGATAAAACCGGACAAAAGCTGTTGATCGCTTCTCTCTTGCAGGAAACAAGCCTATGTTTATGTATACTATGATTGTCTTTTTGAATTTGGTGCTAATACTGTTATATGGAAAATGGAATAGGTCTTTGGATTATGGACGCGGATATTCTCTAATGGACGACGGCTGGATTATGAATGACGGACTAGACGCTTGTAATCACGTGATCACAGACGGTCTTATACACTGCTATGTGCACTCTTGTCGTATTCATACGCCATTGTCATGCATTTTATTTGTAATTCATCCTTGTGTGAATAGATGGATACGGACCCATTTTCAGGAGGAAACGTTAATCATCCATCGTGTTTCCACTAATGTGAATGGTGTATAGTCGAATCTTTATTCGGGGAAGAAGAATATTGCCATATTACTGGTATTTTCATGAGGGCCGCTGTGAAAAACGACAATAGGTAGACAGTTATTGTGCGCCGTGTTGCCAAAAGTCATTGGAAATTCAAACCCAATATGGCTATTTGTTTCTTGAAAAACACCATTGTGTTTAAAGCAGTGTCAACGTATTCAGGTCTGGCACATTCGAGTTGTCACAAAATCTCCGATCAAGATGGTGCAGGTATTTGTCGTGATTTTCTGTGGTTCGCGATTGCTCATGACACCGTCTGACTCTAATTGTAAACTGGTCACGGGCAACAGTTTGGATTTTTCAAATTCGGATCTGCGCATCACTGACTCATGAGCGGTGATATTCTATATTTACTGTCTACAAATGTGGATGCGGATTTCCCTGCTGGTTGTAACATAGACAGATAAGATACTGGTAGCTGGAATCGTCATTGATAAATGCTGGCCGATTCTGTATTATGGCGGGTGTGACGCTACTGTTTAGACTAGTTTTGCGAGAGTTGTCTGATGAGATATGAATCGCGACTGTACCGCCAATGGCTCCTGAGTTAGGAATATGTGATGTTTATCAGAGTGCGGGGTAAAATGATTAGTCTTCTCGGTTGGAATAAACCATTGTTTCAGAAGCCGGACCATGCGATGACACTATTGTTTAAAAAGAAACGCATACACGTGTTTTTCTTCGGATTGAAATATATAGAAGAAAGATGGATATATAGTGTAGATACATTTGGCAATAATTTGGTAGGATAAGATAACACAGTTTACAAACTCATCCCAATCGATTCCAGGTTAAAACTTCATGATACTATTTCATATTTCATGGTAATCCACACCATAATCAATGTGGATATATTTGATTCACTAGGCAAAGATTTGGACGTTTATATTATTATATTTCTACTGTAATATTTTCCCTGCAATATTTTTTACAATACAACATATTCTTATATATTTCACGGTAATTTATTTCTACATCACGCAGTTATTATCTGCATAGAGTTATGGGACACATTTGGACGACGGTTATCTACTGAATGTAAGATTTGATGCTAGTGCTAAGTACTAAATACAGTCTCTGAGTGCATGTATACCACCAAGTTCTGCACTGATGTCGCAAATATACTTATAACATTGGAAAAAACAATATGGGTGTGGCCAACCCTCTCTCCATCTCACAGTCCCCGAGACTCAGCCCAAACTAGATATGCGTCACTCTCTGTAGCAATATCTTTCTAATGGCGTATATATTGCATCTCTAAATCGTGACGTTATCGAGTTGTAAAGACACCGACAGACATACAATACAGCTTTAATGGTATAGAATGTGTACATGCAGTTGAAAATTTATGTTCCAAAAGGAAATCTTTTGTGCAGCATGATATGAGTTATTGACACGAAAGTAAATCTCCTGGGAAATATACATACCTATAGATTAACCAATTTGAGTGTTTTGTCTGGGTCTACAAGAAACTGTTTAGCTGGACCAAAATCACTTGCCCCGCATGAACGCTACATTCGAGTATTCCCATATTAGCACAACAGCACTACTTCGACATAACTGTTGTTAAGGCCTTTGTTCTGGCATCCATTTTGGCACGCAAAATATAACAAAGATAAACTCGAGCTCCCATGTGCACAGCAAGATTGAAACGTATTTCCAAGAAATGATTCGCCCATGTCGAAGAGATATAAGAAAGCAACACATTTTTATATATATTACCTAATCTAATTATTTAACATGCATGTGCAGTATAATGGAAAATATTTTGAAAATGTGTTTTTGAATTCTTCAAAAGTATTTGGGGTTGAATATTCATTATACATGTCAGATAGGCATTCAAATCAATGTCATTGCATCAAGCCAGTGGCTGAAGTCTATTCAAGAAACATGTCCTTGAGATGTAAATAAGTGGCAGGTTGCCTCTGCCAATCTTGACTGGCAGAAACTTTTGTTTGGGGCTTTGACTATTTGCATAAAAATTGGGAGCTGGATTATACAGGTGACTAATAAAAAGAAAAAAATGTTCAAGTTGCAAGACTGTAAACATCTGCATTAGCGTAAATTTTCCATTCATAATTACAACTTGTATCTTTCCGCTGCTCTCAGCCGAAATATACTCTCATGTAGAAATTATATATGTGTAACAATTAATTGTTTGCTATGCTGGATCTACTGAACAAGTGGTTTGACTGTGTGTGGAGTTGTGTGTGTGTGTAACTCTTTAAGCGAATTGTAATAACAGAAGCGATTATTTGCGTTAGCGGTTCACTTTCCTTATTTCATGTCCAAAATCGAGATGGTGAAAAAAAAAATGAAAATATTTTTTTATTCGGATTTTGGGATTCGAACCCAATAATTGGTATTATCTTAATCTGTGGTCAGTCACTGTAACTATTCGGTCAAACAGCCGTAACAACTTGAGAAATCATGTGCCTAATGGTGAACTACACTTATACAGAGCATCACAAGCGTTTTGACATATTTCAATATTATTAAAATATAACACCTTTAACCCAAACGATTTTTCCAGTATCATTTAGGATCAAACCCACCGAATTTGGATATCTAAGACTCGTTTTGGTTAAATGTGTCATGCCTGTTTTCTAATACTCGTAATAATTTTTTCACGAATCCCTTCTCGGCGAAAATACAGAATACGAAAATTCTGTATTTTCTCTCTCAAGCTAATAACTCTTAAAATAAACTGGAGGAAATTATATTTTCGGTTTGTAAACGCAACACACTAAGGAAAAATTGACGGTCAAAGCGAACACGTGTTTGTGCAAATTTATTCTAGTATTGCTGCTATAAATGGAAAGAAATGCTTGTCAAGTTGAGGTTGCGAGGATGGATGCCAGAACGAAGGAATTAACCAGTTGTAGATATATAGCATAGTACCATGGACGTTTACAATGGAGCAGCATGAGTTCTGTGCCATGTCTGTTGCCACAAGGGGATGATTAATTTCCTCTACATGATGACTTTACATGGATAGTCACACATGTCCAGCTAATCATATCGTAGTTATATCGTCGCTATATGGTCAAAATAGTGCTGAACGCGACGTTAAACCCTAATTTACTAACGCATTCAGATCTTGAAGCATACCGCGCGGTGGTATGAGGTATGATGTAATAGTCGATTGGGGTTGTTCAGATTTGGCATTTTCTCCTCCGCATTGTCGATAGAGATTGGTCGAGGTTAATTGGACAATTAGCGATTGTGGTCTGGTTGCCAAATGATAAAGTCATATATTGCTTTACAATTCTTTCACACAGCTGTGAGAGATGCTACATGTATATCCTATCACGGCACAAGACCTTCCGTTGCAAGAGTTTCAAAAATGCCCTTCGTATATAAGACTAACTATCAATTCCATACTAAATAAAGCTTATTTTGTTCAAAATGTAAAACCACGAGGATTTAGATTTCAGTAATTTAAATAGTCCAATGCCTTGAAGAGAACATTCCAGTGGAGGTCATGAATTTAAGGCTTGTTTGGGAACAAACAAACTACATCTTCCACGTCTCTCATAATGATGCTACCATCTTGACGGCTAATAGAAATTGTTTCACGCTTATTGTTTGACGTTTTTATACTCTAGGTGTATCAACTCGACAAAGAACTCTTGATCTATTATTAAGATTGCCTGGTCTTCGTACACTCAGTCAATTTATACGCATAACGCCCCTGCTTTGCCTCGGTATATCCGCCCACCAAAATTCTTCATAATCCGAGATGTACGTTTCATCTACGAACCAATCAAAAACACCAAACTCCGACCCTGTAGGACAGTGGCTGAATCGTTTCCCCATATATGTAGCTAGGTGTGACGCAATTTAAAGACCAGCCAATCTATGACCCACCCCTGAGACAGAGTTTTCAGAAATTCAAACGGATTCTAGGTCAATAAATTAACAAATCCTCATTGGGGGAAGGGGTGGACTAATATAACAAGGCTAGTTAGAAGCGTTGTGCGTAGAAATTGGCTTGATGTACAAAGATGGGCTGCCTGATAGGTCCAGGATTTTATAGTTGTATATCTAGGTTGATCGACAACGCCTTGACACAGTAAAGGATGCTATTTCGGATAAGAGGGCGACACTAGTGACACTGTCCTGTAATGATGAATCGGTGCTGTCAGTTGTACGCATTCAGTGAAAATATGCACATTAATGGTTCGTTACAGTCACCTTGTACTACATGTATTTTAATGCTCCAAATGTCAATCGCGAATTTTGACTTTCCGACTCAAAGCCTTATCAAAGTATTTTACCATTAATATGCATGCGAGTTGAACGCACATAATTCTGTATCGATATATTCATTGTATCTCGACGAACAAACGCTGATCTGGTTATCTGTGATGGAGGATGATGGATCAGTTCGTAGTCTTTGAAATTGTCATGTTTCTTCCTGACACTGTCCGCCTCGTAGACATGATAATTCTCAAATGGTCACGTGGATAATTCGAAGGAAGCTATTTCAAGCCGCGAGGTGAGCAGTTCATTTCTGAGCAGCATTCTTAACTCATCTGTATTAACGTCATAGATGTCGTCATCGTGGGCACTTCACTGACAACCAAAGCGAATGCCGACAACAAGTCGGTCAGCACGACCAGAATACAGGTACATGTGTATGATTAGAGCACTGACTGCTTACTACACCATTGTATTCCTGTCATCGCTTGTAGCTTGAAATATCAAACACTTACTCCTGTTTGTTCACTGTGCCACGACGGTCTTGAGATAATCCGGTGAAACCACAGAATACACGCATTACACATGCGCTGCAGTTATCAGCAGCAGGTGCTCATATATTTTAGTATGGAACAAGACTTGGCTGTGCGCGTCATGTTCACACGCGAGTCTACGTCAAGGAGCCGATTTTCATTGGTTCAAAACCCTGTGATATGCACGTGCATCATAGCTGGCTAGTCACGCCTGAGTTGGCCTCCATGTTGAGGATGGCAAGTAGGTCAGCGATTATGGTAAATTTTTCTAGACTCTTTTTTTTAAACGGAATGCAAACAGAGCAAGGTGAGAATGGTTCCCAGTCAACATCGCTTGCGGCCTAATAAATTCTCAAGAGCAAAAATGCGGACTGTAATACCGAAAACTGTTACCATATATATGGAATAGTTTGGTCCTCGGGAATTGTTGTACATGGCGGTATATTACTACGCATAAAATAAAGCGATACATGTCTTTTACCGCGATGCAGTTCGTCCAACCGTGCTCCGGAACCAACATGCTATATTCCACCAGGATCATTTCCCCCCCCCCCCTCTTACAGCCCCCCCCCCCCCCACAACACACATGGATTACTATGTAAGAATGAAACCTGACACATCATTCGCCCAGTTTGGATTTCTATCTTCTATATGTGCGTATATAAACGAACATTGTACAAAACAAAATTGTTATCCATGCCTATACAATCCGATGCAAAATGGATTGTATTTTAATGATAAACTGGTTTTGGAGGATTGGATTTATAATGCCCAACTGGATTTTCAATATTAAATCACATTGCAAGGTTAGGTATTTCACGACCACGATGAGCATAATTTGTCATCATCTCCTGCCTTCTTGTTACCTCTGTAATCCACTGTCGCCCTGTTTGTAAATTATTTGGCTGGGAATAGACGTTGTCTGAAACTTTAACTTTGTCTTGATGTCCTTTTTGTCAAAATCATTGTTATCTGTCTTCTGTGACAACCATATGATACTTGTTCGCGGACCAGAGAATGATGCTAAGATGTTATGTCGATATAACCTTAGAAATATCACCTACCCGAAGAAGTATCGATAACCGGTACGGCAAAGCTCCGCTGAAAACTTTAATTATATTTTCATGATTATCAAATATTAGTCTTTTGATACATTTAATTCGATTACCATAGAACTGCAGAGGCCACGCTTTGATGATGTCAACACAAATGCCTATTCAGGGTCGCGCTGTATCACAGAAGCCCAATAGAATCTGTGACAGCACGAAATAAATGACACATTCAATTATTCCATTCAAAATAAATTACCCGATTTCCATCATGTCAGTCAGAATAATGCGTTTCTATTTCAAATCAGAAAACCGCGAGGGTGTGGAAAAATTATTAAACGAATCCTGTTTGGTGAAAAATCAGGATATTACTAAGGCCGTGATATTTTCACAGCCAATTATATAGCCTGTTATCTCCGACACGAACCAAGGACGACACATGCGGTTTCATTACAGTTGTACAGATTACAATATATACAATCCATCTCGACAAGTTATTGCTCAAGAAGGTAATAATGTGCCTCTGATAACAAGGCAAATTTAGTTTTCATTCCTTCAATTCACGAGAAGAGGTGACACGGGTTTTGTGAACATTGGCCAGGTAAGAGTAAATGGATAATGTAAAATAGTTATGAGCATAAAGTGAAGGTGCATGTACATGAACATGCTATAAGAAGCCTGTTTATTCGTTATGGATATGTTACGTTTACTGAGAAATATCTCGTTTCTGATCTTTCTCTATTATTCAAAAGCTCCAAAATATAGATTTTCTTGGCTTCCGGCGTTACAGTCTCGAGATAATAGCGACCGAAATGTGCATAAAAATAGATTCATGTCATGCAAACGAGTTATTTCCGAGTAAACGTAACATATCCTATCCTGGGGTGGGTTTTTCAAGACCACAAGGACTTTTTCTGAGAGCCCCCTCTAACTACTGACCAGTGGTGGAAAACTGCATGTAAGGTCCGGTGTCCATTCCACAGCGTCACCTTGATATTTGGTCTATATAGCCAATAAATCAACATATGATCGACTTTAAAACGATATTCTCTTCACCATTCGCCCGAAACCGCTCCTGAGTGGTAAAGCGATAATGGAGGTAATTTGAACCCAGACTGATCGTTATCATACAGACACGGTTCGTTACGCGTTAATATTTGGTAATTTGAGAGTCATAGTAGATCCATAGTATACGTAGGAGAACCCATAATCAGACCATCTACACAAGGCAACTTCCATGTGAAACTTTATCTTACATTTCTCGTACTCAAAGGCCCTTCGCCCTGATGAGGCGGATACTGTTTACATAAAATTGGTGAAAAAATGCTTTATGTTTCTGGCGCCAATTTCTTCGCGAATTTTCTTTGTCATTTCCACTATACCGGAAAGTGCGAACATTTGATTGCTTACTCCTGATAGCGTTCTATTTTCTGTAGCTCACTATTATGACCATTCTCGGTTATGGCTGTTTCGTTTCCTTGTATGCATAACGCTCACGGAATTGAACAAAATTTTACTGGTTTGAAGATACGATAAATACTGTCAATTTTTTCTAAATTTCAGCCTCGTGGAATAATTTTTTCCTGTAAAACGGAATACAAAGGAAGTTTTTCATACTTTTTTGTTTCAAATTTCGTCGGGGGATTTCAGATTCAAGCCATGCAAATGAAAAGAAATATGTCTAAACCATCTTTTATTCATCACACCAATTCTACTCTAGAATTTTATCATCTAACATTGTTGATTCAAATCATTATCGCTCAAAGACACTGTTGAAATGCCTGAAGTACACCACAATTTCTCACACAAAAACTTTTCAAAACTGCTCCCCCCTATTAAACTTTCTGCGCTATCTCCGGAACGACAAAAAATGGAAATATGAAACTCCTTGACTTTTTAGTTTATCATATTGGGGTCATTTTGAAAATTCAAGATGGCAGCCACGTGGGGAACCAGAAAAGTGATGTTTTTGGCATATTTTTTCAAAATTTCTGCTTTTCCGCAATGAAAAGTGGGCAAAAACTATTTTATTTCACATCACATTCATATTTACTAATTTATCATGCAGTTACATAAATAACAAAATCTGAAATCCTACCGAAAAATCGACCAAAATATGCCGTTTTGAAAATGACGTCACTGTGACATCATTAAAGCGGCCATTTTGGATTCTTTTACATTTTGTGGTAGAGCTTGACCCAAGGATATGGTGTGGTAAGTTTCAGCCCCCTAACTCAAGGGGTAAGAAAAATAATTAGGGGAGTGGGGGGCATTCAAAACATGACACCTCAAACCAAAATAATTTTGACACACAAAATATTAGGAAGTTTGTTTATTGGAAAGAACCACGAATGGTTTTGGTTTGAGGTGTCATATTTTTGCTACAGGAGACAACTCTTCATGAAAATGTCCCAAAATACCAAAATAAACCCGGGAGCACATTTTGATCAATCATATCTCCATTTGTATGCAACTGAACATTTCAGCTTTTTTTTTCGAAGGGGATATTTCAGTATGTAAACTTAAAAAAAATCTTAGATGTCAGGTTTTGGAGTAGAAAAAATCGGCTTTATTACCATCACACACAACGGAGTCTTTCGTGTGTGAACATCACATATCCTTTGCTCTCTGCAGAAAATGTTGTTGCATTATTGGTTATTATTGGTATTGTCACGTGTTGCAGATGATTCTTCCTGATACTTCATTCAAACACGTCAAAATCCAGGGCCGCGATTAATACCCACAAATCAAACGCATGGTCAGACGAATTTCGCGTGCAAGGTTGCAAAAAGGTCTAGCTCTTTCGAAATATTTAAACCCAATATGTCTATTTGTTTCTTGAAAAAGCATTCTGGTTAACGGGATGAACGGGGTATTGGGCAAGGCGAAATTGATGGAGTGGGGTTATGAATTTCTAGCTGAGAACGATGTCTTGTCGGCATCATTGGCAAATGTTCATCTCGTGTGAGAAAATGTAGCTCTGTGTTCATATAGTTCTATGCCGTGTCTTGTACGAAAATAGTCTTCTGATTATGGACGCCGAAATCCTTTGGACAAGGACTGTCTGCGGATTGCCAAATGTGACGCCGATGTTTGCCCAATTCAATCTATCTCCTCCCAAACCGGCCCTACATGTTATCGGCGTTCCGAAAGTGAATAGCCGCCCTCAAGGATGACCAACAACACTCCGTATATTCAGATAAAATTGAGGGCATTATGAAAATTAAGTGTTGGGCTTACAGGTGCTTACAATACCTGTACAGGTATAATTGTGAATGAAATTGTTTGTGGAATATCAGAACTGTGCAGTCATGCGAAGATGCTTTGGTGCATATGCTAGCTAGCTATCGCAGTACCGTGGACGTAATCGGACACAGGTAGTATCGCAGTACCGTGGACGTAATCGGACACAGGTAGTATCGCAGTACCGTGGACGTAATCGGACACAGGTAGCTCTGAGACGCGTATACCAAGTTATGCAATGCGGTATATTGTGATAGATGACTGGATTAGTGCAGACATGGCATTTTCTCCTCAGGCAATGTCTGCGAAGATTGGTGAGAGTTAATTGGTCAGTCATTATGTGTGGTCTAATAGCCGAAGGATAAGGCTGAAATATGGTTTAGCAATTCTTCAGCACAGCTGTGGGGGATGTTGCATCCTGTCACGACACATCGTTGATAGATACGCCATTCATATTGGACTCCTTATTGGTTCCATTCTAAATAAATTCCATTCGGTGATAATTTAATGATTTCAAGCCGTTCGAGAGAACATGTTGGCCTATGTAATAAATCCAACGCTTATTTCAAGAGTTCTCTCAGAGTTCATGCTACCATACGCCCGGTCTAATAGTAATTTTTCGCGCTTCAGGTTTCACGTTGTGACACGCTAAGCTTATCATCTTGATAACGAATTACATAGTGAACATGCAAGATTTCCTGGTAGATGACTGATTTTTCTTTGCGGTATATCTAGGTTGAAGGACACTGTCCTACAAATGACGGATCGGCATATCAGATGTCAATTGTACATACTCAGTAGAAATATGCACATCAATGGTTCGTTATGGTCAATTTTGTGACTCAAATGTCAATGACGAATTTTGACTTTCCGGCTCTAAGTGATCTCATTTTCACAGTATTTCACAATATGCATGCAAGTTGAAAGGACTTGATATATTCATTGTAATTTGACGACCACACGCTGGTCTTATTACCGTTACGTCAAATTGCGATCCCAGCCTCACAATTGATTGAGGATGATGGATTAGTCCCTATGTTACATTTGAAATCATTTCTGGGCGAAACGGTTAAATTCCGCGCGGAATGGTCCTGTTACTATCTGCCTTGTACACATGATAATTTGTCCAAAACAATTATCGACAGGCGAATCAATTGTGGATTTGTACGTTATTGCTACCTTGCGGGCAAATTGTGGCGATTTTCAGATGCTCACGTGACCAAGTTGAAGGATGTTATTTCCAGCTTCGAAATGATAATTGCGGACCAGGAAGGGGAGTTAATTTCTATTCAGCATTGAGAGGCCATCTGCCTTATCACGTTGTCATCTTCTGCACTTCATTTACAACCAAATTAATTGTCGACAACAAGTGTAACACACTCATCGGAAATCAAAGATACATTTACCCTGTATATTTGAAGAACGGACTCGTCTTGCATTTTGCCACGATTATAATTCTATTTGCTGACTGATAAAGCGTTCGTCAAACCGTACTCTGGAACCGAAATGTAATATCCCAGCAGGACTGAACAATCTCCCCACAGTGCACTTCACTTATGTCCCTGTCCTCAACAGCGCAAGTTGACGACTATGACTATGACGTATATGGAAACACCCACGCACACGCGATTCAGTTTAATCCCCGCCAGTCACACCATCAGTTTTGCTATGGACGAACTACTATTGGTATGTTTATTCATTTCAACTGGGAAAATTATCCCCAGAACATTATTTTTATCGTTTTAAATGATCAGAATATCGGCAAATACCGTTTTTGATATCTATTATGTCACTTTTGGGGGATTGCGCACGGACGGGAATCCTGTCCGAAAATACGACTGGTGGCTGGGGTGATGTAATATAATTGTTTTAACCAATTGGGACATTGAGCTAAGAATAATGCAACCTGAAAAGGTACGAGTTTTGGATGACCCAACATGAGCGCCATTTTTAATTTTAATCATTATATTTTATATCTATATTTTTTTATATTACAACTGAAGATTATGTAATTTTATTCAAGATGGAAGTAATGTGCTAGACTAAGTTGTTAAAAGCTTTGGGCTAAAAATACTTGAATGATAACAACGTGAAGGAGATTTTGTCTGTTAACTGGTACACTAACGAATTTTTAGAAATGTTGGTATCGTATGCGAAAGGCCCTTTCTTTGAATGTGAAGGATGGTATAAAAACTTTTTTCGATAATCACCCAGCCAATCGTCCATTTCTGTACGCGTTTTCTTAGGTCTTCTGTATCAACCACTTTGTCACCACACAACATGGTTAAATGCGGTGTAGGTGCATGCATACTTGGTTATCTTTTCTGGAAACTACAAACTGATGTGTTTATATGTACAGGTTCTAGTAATGCTTTTGAATAAAGATGATCTTATGATCATGTTTTAAAGCAATAATTCATTATATCCTCTTTATTGCGATGGACAAGATAAATGTTTCTACTATGCCCATACTTAATAACCATATACTTAGAGAAGAGGGGGTGAGATGGGGGGGGGGGCTACTTATCACAGGATAACTGTATTAGTGTGTGTTTGTATAACCGGATTCCATAACCGTTGGCCCAGACCATCCTGGGTAAATTCCAATTGACGGCCATTTCATACCGTCGTCGGTACATATCCTGCGATGGTTTACCAATTTTTAGTCCTCAAATGCACCCGAATCCCCCCCCCGATCCAATTTTTAGAAATGACAAAACAAAACATAGATTTGACCTAGCCAGTACCTGAATTCCATCAATATCCCACTGGCAAGCAAGCAGATATCGAAAAAAACATGCAATAAGCCACTATAGTCTACATAAATAGTGATAGGGGTCGACTATAGTTTGGCCCGTAGACTGATATGATACTTCTTCACGGAACGATGCTAAGATATTAAATTGGAGCGATATGCAAGAGGTGGGAAAAACCGACGATATCTGGCGACTGGAAAGCAACCCTATGACTCTGCAGGAAAGCATCCTTCCGTACCTACATGTAACATTCAGACCCGAGAGTCCGATTCTCGGATTATTCCGATATAACCTATACGGAGCCACTCGCAGAAATATCACCATTCTTCGAAGTTTACTGTTTTATGACCTTAAATGTCTATTGACTGGACAAGCATCGATGACCGTTCCCGCGAAGCCTTGCTGAAAACTCTAATTAAAATTCCGTGATTATCGAACATTAGGATTTTGGTATATTTAATTTGTTTACCGTAAAATGCGAAGAAGACATTTGCGGTGATGTCAGCAATAATGCGTATTCAAGGTGGTGCTGTGTCACAGAAGCCAAATAGAATCTGTGATGGCAAGAAAGAAATGGCATAGTTAATTATTCATTTCAAAATAAATTACTCAGTTTCCATCTTGCCAGTAATTAGTAGCCAAGAATAATGCATTTCTATTTCAAATCAGAAAGCCGCGCGGGTGGGAGAAATTAGTGAACAAATCCTGTTTGATGGGCAATCGGTATATTACTATGGCTGTGATAATTTCACAGCCAATTATATAGCCTGTTGCCTTCAACGCGCATCAAAGACGACACATGTGGTATCTTATAAGCTGTCGCCGTGCAAAGGCTTCATTACAATTGTACAGTCTACAGTATTATAATGCATCGGGATCAGTTATTTCCCAAGGAGGCAATTATGTGCCGTTGATAACAAGGCACGTTTAGTTTGGATTCATTTGGGATTCACGTGAAGAGTTGACACGGCTATTGTGGACATAGGACAGGTAAGGGTGAATGGATAAGGTAAAATACTAACAACACAAGCTGAATATACCTGTAATTAGACAACTAAGAAACCTTCTTATTCATTGTAAAGGATATGTTACGTTTACTCGGAAGTAACTCCTCCATGTTCTTCGTGTTGTTTTTGAAATTTGACCATTTCCACCTTGGTAGTTTAGCCAAACCACAAGTAGATATTACACTTACACTAGTTGGTTGGTCAAAAGCGATAAAAGAATAAGTCGCATCAAGCTCTATATACTGACTGTTTCAAAGATATTGACAGATAGTTCGAAAACCAAAACCTATCGATTGCCAGACAAAGTTTTATTTTTCCTGCTAAAGCCAGATCCCTATTGACGACCTTGGAAGATGTTGTGTCCAGCACAATTAAATAGTTGGTCTCTCTGTCATGCCTTCAAGCGATCAAGAATAGATTTGCAACTCATCCTTTTATTCTGAATTTTCTAAAGCTATATGATGTTGGAATTAAACAGCTGTTTAATATTTGTTGCTGTTGATATAATTTGATGCAAAGGCCAAGGCAGCATTAGATGATACGGTTAACCATCATGGATTCCCGAGTAACGATTCCCTTGTATCTGTGCCTATATGAGAAATTTATTTCAATCTTTATGAGATGCTGAGGTAGACAACAAGCTTGATGAGTTCAGTAAACCATTGGTTATACTCTTCTTAGCAGTCAGACACGTTTCGATCACGCCATAATCAGGCGTAGCAAAATCGTTTATTCACGACTGACTCACGAACATTTATCAAAAAATGTACCAGCCCCGATGTGTATCGACTGTGAACACTTTATGATTCTTTTTATGGAGCAGCTAGTTTAGAAGATCTTTTTGGTCGGGTAAAAGAAGATCCGATTTCAAGTTATTTGAGAGAAATCGGTTTGTTACATAAATTTTAATGTATATACAGTTTTTAATGTGTTGTGTTGATCACTTTTAGATTGTTTGGATCTTGTTTTCTTGACATACTTAGATAATAATTTTTGTTTGGTCGTCATTATATAGCTGAAATATTGCTGAATGCGACGCCAATTTGAAAACATAATTTCGTTACCGGTGTCTTTTTTCCCACTCCTGAATGACTCAGAATTACCAAACCATGTCAGTGAGAGATATTTAATCAAGCAAAAATCCATGCAATTGTCTCGTTTAATCTAAAACTTCACTATGTAGATTCAAGAAAAAGTGAAAGGCTTTTAGATTGGATAAGAAAAGACGCTTTATTAAAAAAAAGGCATTGGAGTTATTTCCGGGTAAATGTACATGTAACATATCCTATCCTGGAATGTTATTATATTATTTTTTTTCTTTTGGTTTGCTTTTCGGCAAGGACTGTTTGGGGACCTAATTGAGGTCCATGTGGGAATGTGGTTGTGGAATGTTTTTCAAAATGGCGGAATGTGGTTTTTCACATCATATTAAGACCTACATCTCTATAAAAATGAGGCCGGCCTTCTCTCTCGTCGAATTTACGACAAAAGAGATAATTACCATTTCGACAATCGTTAACTATCCCTTTCTCGCCAGTGATATTCCAGTGGGACCTGTATATGGCGTATACATATCTCTCCTAGTAGCATTTGCTAGATCCTGTGACAATGTGACAATTTTAATCAACGTCACAAAACATTATTGCAGAAACTTATACAGGGCTATACCACCAAGCGTCTCCACTCAAAGTTTCTCAAATCTGACGATATATATCGCATGCTGATAGAAAATACGAGTGTAGCGTGCATATCGCTACTTGTGTCTAATTCCGCTTAACCCGGGGCTAGAGGCCGTATGCACCCATGTATTTCAAAATCCTCATGGTGTTTATATGAACAACCACAATGAAAGCGTGACTGTGATACATCGTATTCTAGATAACGACTTTAACGAAAATCATATGGATTAAGAATATTGAAAAGCGATTATTATTATACAGCTATGTCCTTTGATCCAATCAATTCATTTCAATCGCACCACGTGACCGTACAATACCCAAAGTCATATTGGATCCCAAAATACCGTATTGAATTCATATTGTACGATTTCTAAAGGAGGTAACTCTTTTTGTTATGGCGCCAAAACGAAGCCACAAAAAGTTGAAAAACCTATTTTCTCGCTCGATCATCTAGGAAATATCTTAAATATAATTATTTATCTAAAGTCAAAGTTACATTACCCAGTCAGTCAAATTTGCCTCAAATGAAGTTCGTGAAGTAGAGACTGATAATAGATTAACGTGATATTTGCAGAGTCACAGATTTGGAGTCTATTGCATTCTAGGCATGTTATGTTGTTTAATCTAACAAAACTATATTGTAAAAAATTAATAACAAATAATTTAGTTTAATATTTCGATGACCTGTATAATAAATAGGTCATAATACAGTGCTTTGTACAATATGGATTGGTTTATTGTACTCGTCCATGTTGTGATGAAAACCCGTATTGGACTCGGCGTCTCGTCCAATACGGGTTTTCATCACAACATGGACGAGTACAATACCATTCCATATTGTACAAAGCACTGTATAATAACCTAATAGTATTTTATATCTTTGGAACATCATGATGCCTTGCCGGCCTCAGTGAAAAGTGTTGACCGCTTCAGTCTTGCAGGAAACTAGCCTATTTTGTTCTTGAAGTTGGTGCTAATGGTGTTATATGAATTAGGCCTTTGGATATTTGGACGTGGAAGTTCTTCAATGGACAACGGTTGAATAATGAATGACGGACTAGACGCTTGTATGCAATATTTTCACAATGTGAAATAGTATTTTATATCTTTGGAACATCATGATGCCTTGCCGGCCTCAGTGAAAAGTGTTGACCGCTTCAGTCTTGCAGGAAACTAGCCTATTTTGTTCTTGAAGTTGGTGCTAATGGTGTTATATGAATTAGGCCTTTGGATATTTGGACGTGGAAGTTCTTCAATGGACAACGGTTGAATAATGAATGACGGACTAGACGCTTGTATGCAATATTTTCACAATGTGAAGAAGTAGTTGCTCAATGTCCTGAAATGAAAGAAGACTATCAGTGATTTGCATTTCTGTATCAGACACATATATTTTTTTCGGATTACTGCTGTTCAGCGGTGGGGAAATGGTATACAGGGTCGGATGTCCCTTCCACAGCGTCAATTAGAGACTGATATGTGGACTATAATAGCCAATAAATCATTACGCGATCGCTTTTTAAAACGATATCCTTTCTGCCCATCATTCTCCCGAAACCTCTCTTGACAAAGGCTCCCACTAATTGCTCACAGTGTTGAGTGATAATGGAGGGAATATGAACCCAGATTTATCGTTATCATACAGACTCGCCTCGTTAATTGGGTAATTCGAGTGTTTCGGCTTTATAGTAGTACAACCCATAATCAGACCCTATATGCAGGGCAACGTTCGTATGATGCTTTATCTTGCATTGCTCGTATTCAAAAGCTCTTCGCTCAGATAAAATGGATATTTTTTACATATGGTGAAAAATATGCTTCATTTATCTGGCGCAAATTTTCTGGCGGATTCGCTTTGTCATTCATACTGGCGGAACATGCTAACGTTTGTTTGCGTATTTTTGTCCCCCGCCGCAACGCGGCCGGGGACTTTGAAATGGTTCTTGCTTCTTTGTGTCCGTGGATGTCCGTGTACGTCCGTGCATGTGTGTTCGAAGTGATAACTTCCTAATTACAACACATATAAGGGAGGTGGGAAGAGGTGCCGACATACTGACTGCGTCACATGACTGCACAGAATAGTCTTCTGGTTAACCTATTCTAAAGCACATACCAAGAATCTAACGATTCGTGATATGTGTTGTATCTCAGGTACCTAACGCTTTGTTGGTTTGTTCCGAAATTCGGCATATGCATTCCTTGCGACAAGACGCCATTCGGTGTTGCATTTCAGCAACATCTGCCTGAAGGTGGCGCCACTGGGTTGCTTCTTTGTGTCTGTGGATGTCCGTGTACGTCCGTGCATGTCTGTTCGAATTTTCTGCAAGCGATAACTTCCTAACGCTTTGTTGGATTGTTCGGAAATTCGGCATACGCATTCCTTGCGACAAGACGCCAGTCGATATTGCATTTCAGCAACATCTGCCTGAAGGCGGCACCACTGGGTCAAAATGGATCTTGGTTGTTTGTGTCTGGGGATGTCGGTTTGAATTCTTTACAAGAAATAACTTCCAAATGCTTTGTTGGATTCTCCTGAAATTCGGCATATGCATTCCTTGTGAGAAGACGCTGTTGTGTACTGCATTTCAGTAACATTTGCCTGAAGGTGGCGCCACTGAGTTTCGCTGAGACCATTTTTCAAATCGTTAGGACTGTACATGTACCATGATACAGGACCAGGGGGACAAAAATTGCACCAGGTTGATAGGTCTGCTTATGGCGGACAACAGGATTTATTCCTAACAGCTGATCTCAATTTAAAAGCTGTACCCACACATTGATTTGGATTGTTTGTTGTTTACTGGGTTAATAAATCTTGGGACCTGGGCTGATGAGCTCCATAAAATTACAAGGCCTGACACATATGACATCAGTGAGTAAGAATATTGCCATAGCGGTGTTTAATTTCCAAAAAAATAATAATAATACTAATTTTTGACACTTGCATTAGAATGAATTGGTTCCACAAAGTGAAATTTTTCAAATAATAATAATACTTTGTTTTTGTCCCCCACCGCAATGCGGCCGGAGACTTTAAAATAGTTCTTGCTTCTTGCTCCATAGATGTCCGTGTACGTTCGTGCATGCCTGTCTGAATTTTCCGCAAGCGATAACTTCCTAACGCTTTGTTGGAGTGTTCCAGAATTCGGCATACACATTCCTTGCGACAGACGCCAGTTGGTATTGCATTTCAGCAACATTTGCCTGAAGGTGGCGCCACTAGGTCAAAATGGGTCTTACTTCTTTGTGTCCGTGGACACCTGTTAGAATTTTTCACAAGTGATAACGTCCAAATGCTTCGTCGGATTCTCCCGAAATTCGGCATACGTATATCTCGCGACAAGACAATGGTTGCTACTGCATTTCAGCAACGTCTACCTGAAGGTGGCGACACTGAGTTTCGCTTCTTCGTGTCCGTTCCAGTTAAAATGAGTCTTGCTCTCTTTGTGTCTGTCTGTTCAAATTCTTCACAGACGATAACTTCCAAAAGCTTTATCGGATTCCTTCAAAATTTAGCATATACACTCCTTGTGACCAGACGTGGGTTGGTATTGCGTTTCAGCAAGATCCACCTTGAGTTGGCGCCACTGGGTCTCGTTCCAATCTTCTGTGCATGTCCGTGGTTTCCATTCAAATACTTTGTTCAATTAGGCATCCCTAGGGATGCCTTATATGTTTGTCATTTTCTTCTTTCTTCCGCTTCTCGCTGTTAGTTTTGAATTTCATGTTGCTTTAAATGACAGACACCATTTTATTAATATTAAATTTTGCTGTCCAGTCCTTCTATTCCACATCATATGATTTACACTAAAGCTTTTGCAGGAACCATACCAACACCCTGTTAGTTTAAATTTCGTGTCGCCTTGAATGAAGGACAACATTTCCTTCAATTTTGCTATCAAATCATTCTATTCCACATCATATGATTTACCCTAAAGCTTTTGCATGAACCACCCTAAAGCTTTTGCATGAACCATATTTTATTTCAGGAGTATAATATGAAATAACTGTTTTTTTATTTCGTGTCATCTTAAACGAAGGACATTCCCTTCAATTTTGCCATCAAATAATTGTATTCCGTATCATATGATTTACCCTAAAGCTTTTGCACGAACCATATTTTATTTCAGATATATAATGTGGAATACCGAACCGTTTTGTTGTTTTTTTTCAATTTCGTGTCATATTAAATGAAGGACAACATTTCCTTCGATTTTGCCATCAAATAATAGATTCCACATCATATGATTTACCCTAAAGCTTCTGCACGAATCATTTGTGTCCACACGTGTAATTTATTATATTTATCACAACTGAGTTCCGAAAGTTTGGCGCTTCGCCAACTTGCGCCTACATGTAGCACCACCTCGTGTCAAATCTAAATTTGATTTCGCTCGTCGGATTTTTCTCCAATTTGGTATTCAGATACCATGCCATGATATGTCTCTTGGGATAGTATTTCGCCTGCTTCTGCATGCTGGTGGTGACACCTGGTGGAAAAATCTGAAATTTGTTTCTGGCAATAATTTGACAACTGCTCATCAGATTCTTCTCAAATTTGGTATTCATATGCCATAAGATGTCACTTGGAATTGTGTTTCACACACTTGCGCCTACAAATCTAAATTTGGTTTCCGGGCAATAACTTTAAGACCCTCTTCAGATTCTTCCCAAAGTGTGTATGCTGATACATGTACCATGTCATGAGATGATGCTTGAGGTTGCATTTTGCCCACTTGCACCTACAGGTGGTGACACCTGGTGGCAGATTTAAAATTTGGTTTCCAGACAATAGATTGAGGATGCATTCAGCTCCTTGTCAAATTTGGTTTGCAGATAATATGCCTTGAGATGTCACTTGGGGTTGCTTCTCGGTTACATAATTTCCATGCTTCACTGCATGGAAACTATATTACAGAAGCAATCAACGTTCAGTCAACCATTCTGAGTTGATTTTAAAACTTGGGAAGGCAGAAAGACCCTTCCGCATCCAACGCCTATGAAGTAGCAGTTGCCTCCTTCATGTATATCCCCCGAGACCAACAATGCTAAAAAATATTGCTGCCATTTCGGCGGGGGACTTAGCATCCTCTGGCTGCTTGTTTATATAGTGTTCAATGTTCGTCCGGGTGTTCGTATATCGAAAAGAAAATTTGATGAAATTTCCGTTTGCTTGTTACACGCTGCGTAATCTAATTTAGCTTGATCGTGATAAAGAGGTATAATGATATTTCATGATTCAATTAGTCAAAAAGTGGGCTGAAATGCTCATAGCCCCATCTTGTTAGAAGATGGCATAGACTGCCCAGGTGTTTGTGATGCTCTTTGCCATCTAGCTTTCATAAAAGTAGAATGAAAATTATGTCAGGCTTATAGTTATGCGCTGCGCAATCTTTCTCGTAATATATTAGAGGTGAAAAGAAATGGCTGTATATTTGTTCACAGTGCAATGTATCCCTATCGAAGTATTGAATTTTGAGGATGGTTTTTATGCGCTACACCTTGTAAGGAAGTATGGCGATAGACCTAGATATTCGTACATATACAGCGCCATCTATCTTTAGAAGATGATAATTTGTTACACCCTAACTTTATTATCGTTATACAGGTACACAGCCAGAATAAAATGTGATACATGTACGTATCACCCTAAATTGGTGATGACAGTATCGCCCAAAACAGGTGGTCAGTTAGAATCATCGCTCTTTTTCACCATCACCTAAAAGGGTGATGGATGGCTAAGGAGTGATCAGCAATGAGTGCAAAGGGTGACGATCATCACCCTCAAATGGTGACGACTTGGGCCATCACCCCAAAAGGGTGACGACATGGGCCATCACCCTTTTTCATCACCTTTAAAGGGTGATGATCAGGCATCATCACCATAAAAAGGTGACGGGCCATCACCATTTTTCTGGCTTTGTATTATGAATTATATTTGAATGGATGGAATCACAAGCCGTGTAATCGGTACTATCAGCGTTATGATGTTTTGCGATTTGGTTTAGACTTTGATGGGTTTCGAAGTATCGGGTCTCTAACCTGTGGCTTTATATATTTCGCAGTCAAGTTGAGAGACGGAACTTCGAAAGGCGAAATAAAGCATTTACATCCACAAAGGAAACATCGGTATCACCCCTACGTGTACATCCGCCGTCGGTTTATCAAATCCGTGTACCTGTACACGTTTGTGGTCTATGTTTAATCGGACGAGCAAATGGCGGCTGAGACGGGCCCACGTCTCTATTCCCGGTAATGATGAAGAATGGCGGTAAATCGTATATTTCTCTTATCATCCAAGGTCCTTTTCGCACCTTGTTTTTGAGATGTAGAGACCCCATATTTCGTCACCTACCCCGAAAACGACAACTCCGTGTAACTCTTGTTCAAAGGACCTTTAATCTGTCTTGAAGTGGTTTCTCGACTATAGAAACTCAAAATATCAAAATTGTGAATTTCTGTCTTCATACATGCAGATTATCACTACGAGTGTTTATTATCAGATTTTTATCACACGAGTTTGATCAAACTCATGTGATTCGAGCTTTTGCAAGTCGCATACGGGTTTTATCAAACGAGTGTCATAACCAGGTAAATGGCCACTAGTATGATAATTTATTTCTCACGTCAAAATATCTTTGCATAAAAGTGTCGAAACAGTATCCGAAGATTCTTAGCAAAATGTATCACTTTTGTATCACATAGGTTTACAGCATTGTTTTTGGCCGCAGTGATGTAAGAAATATTTGGTTATTTATAGTTTGTGTTGTACGATTTTGAGCAAGTGTGCAGTACACACGTGAGTTCTCCGCCGGTGACAATTTGGTGTCCAGAGCGGTATGGTACCATAGCGGTGACTACGTCTTCACCGTAACTGTACCTTGGCGGTACCAGAGTGGGCCGTCGATGGTTGTGATGACCACGTAGTCACCGCTACGGTATATACTGTTCTGAACAACATGCTTTCACCGACGGGGAACTTACGTGTGTAGAGAATATTAACACAGTTGCATCTTCATTTGAGTAACACAGTGTATTACACTCAAGTTTATCGACAACGCTAGATATCTGCCCCACCTTGTGATTGACATGGACTGCCTAGCAATTGCCTCAATTCCCACTTACCGCTGTGCTCCGTACTGATCTGAAAACTGGAATTACAGGTGTAATGAATGGATGCATTAACTCTGGAACCCATAGTGATGATGGTCATTCACACAAGCATTTAATGCATGTTCCGATACTTTAGAGGGAATGTCCAACGAATTACAATGGTTTAGTTTTGGAAGGTATACGATAAATAACCGTGCGATTAGGCCATGTGCCAAGTCTCTGGAATGGACCAGTTGCAACTTCGCCAGGGCATCCCAGAATTACTTTATGGGTATTTTCTCCCCACATGCATACGTTCCCACATTGTCTCTTGCACATTGTTGATGAAATTGGTAACACAGACGAGTACATTCATTTAACATTGGAAGAGGGAGATAACTCACCTTAATGGCGTCAGGCTGTTAGCTTGCCAGCAATCGGGGTGTCCTTGAGATACATGTACGTACCCTATTCTAAATTGAGAATTCCTGATGGTAAGTTGACATGGAAGAGATGGAAGTGAGACACCTTGTTGTCAGGAACAAGTGGAAAAAGTGGAATTGAGACAATCTGTTTCCAGATAATCTCCAAAATCCCAAATAATGTTGTGTTTATCCTGAAGTTCTCTCCTCATTTTCTAATAAATGTGCAAGTGAAAACGTGAGAAATGTTGCATATGCGAAGAGATAATCCCCATGAAGTACTTTTGAGATAAAAATAAAATCGCCCCGAAAATATTGTAACGAAAGCTTATTCAGAGGCATAATATAGGATTTATCCATGGCCTAACGCCTATCCTAGTTCTTCAAACATTGTTTAATACTGTTCTCATTGGCGTGCTCAATGTATATCTGGGGCACGAATAGTATGGAAAAGTTTATACGCGCCCAAAAAATTATAAACTTTCTCACACTAACTGTACCTCAAATATACATTGAACACGCCTGTGAAAACATTATTTCTACTCTACTGCACTATACTTAAATTGATTATCAACAAGATTGCAACGAAAGTTGAAAATATAGTAAACGTTGGCTACCTCTCTTCCCATTTGCTGAAACTTGTCAGTTGGTATAAACGTGACAAGATCTATGGGGTCTATCAAATGGGTTGGGGTGATTCTGTCAGCTGAGATAGGATGTGTGAAAACGGACGACATTTAAAGTCTCCTATTCCTCATCCGCTATGTAAACTACAATCTCCCTGATAATTTTTCGAAAATTGGCGAAAGGAAATGAAGGTGCCTGGGTTTGTCGCGCATATGAAAAAAAATCAGACATTGCGGCATTACTAACCGAATATTGTAACACCATCGACTATTAAACTTGACACATACACCAGATTCACTGATTCACTGTTTGGAAATACTGACTTCTCTTCCTTGATGTTCTTTCAGATTATTACGATGGATTTAAGGAGACAAGCCGTTGTTATCTGTCTCATTTTACCACTGTGTTTGGGTCAGTTCACATCGAGACGGAGTGGTTGGAAGCGACAGGGCGACAGTGAAAGTAGCCAATCTTCCGTAGAATTTATAGAAAACGCTCTTGGACACAAATATTCCCCCGAAGAGCTCAGGAGACTGATACCATTATTTCGACGAATCATAACTGGAGATAGCATACCCGACCGACATGAAATGTCGAAAAAAGCCGCATTCTGGAGACCTATGGGAGGACTACCTATAGAAAGTCGACTATCATCTTTATCAAAAGTCTCCGGAGACGTCGACAGCAACGGCGACCAAAGCGCTACTCTATTCCGATACGGAAAATAGCTCGATGCTCATCATAGCGGAGGGATATAATATACCACCGCTGACGTCGCTATCCATATCTTAACTTCTCGTCCTAAAAGTGGTTGTTATACTTTGACTGAATAACTACCATCGTCTCAAATTTGTATTAAATGGTGAAAATCGTACATGTTTGTTTTACTACTACGCTGATATGTGGAATCAGCATGGATCTCCAGAGCTCATTTACTGTGGGGTAATACTTTACCTGAATCTGTCCACTCCCTAATCTGCGGAGAATGTACACCTAAAACATTGAAGAAATAAGACAAGTAATTAAAAGAAAAAAAATGTCTCCGACAACTACATCCCCTTTTTATTTCCTGAAGGCGTATGCTGACAGTCAGCTGTGAATTTGAGGATTGTTCGTTTGTGTTTTGCCGGGAATACGACGGATACACACTCCGCTTACCAGGAACATTCCAGTGACAGCGACATTTATCAACATAATATCGTGACAAGAAAGATCATGGAGTCTCAATATATATATATTCACTGTTGTTTCATATTTTACTGCCTACATATAACGCTATAAGGATAACGCTGTATATAGGTTGTAAGTGTGCTGACGCTTTTCGTACGCCTTACCATATCTGCAGGTTCTGCATTCCGAAAGTTACGTAAACGAAATTGTGTTTCAATATGAACAAAAGGAAGGTAGATACTGGTTTATCGCACGACTGAGCCAATTCTACTGTATCTCCACAGCCCTGCAAAAGGAATTTTTTTGACACTATAACTTACAACATGAACATTTTTTCAACTTCTAAAACTTAGCGTGAGCAAACATAGTATATATACAACCAGAGTGGGTCACACTTATTTATTTAGTAAGTACAATCTGACAACTGTGTAGGGCTGATCACATCCTCTAGGATTTACACTGGAAATATAAGACGAAAAAAATTGTTATTCATGCGCATCTTGTTTTAGTGGGAGGGAACTGTATCTCTCATGTTTTGGAAGATTGCTTTGTACAGCGGAATTTCACTAAGCAAAATAGCACCTGAGTCATCGCCAATGCATTCTGGGGGATAAAATATTGAATGAAATTTATTTTATGAACTTGAGTTTGTCTTCCTATTCGTGTTTATGACAGGTCTCGAGCAGATTTTATTGGGTTTATGACCTTAACTATCATTTTGTTGTGCCATCATCATATCTTCGCGCTACAGACGGCCAAAGTTCAGTCTCTTGATGTGACTACGGTCGCGGTGTTTCGCCACCATCGTGATATGACTAAAATCAGTTTGTGAAAGCGACGTTCAATCCTACACACTTAATCCCACCTAAGCGCTCAAGCCATTGGTCTTGCTAGTTTTCATTTGCCTATTATTACACATTCTCCCATTGTTTCTATGCTGTTGATGTAACACGTATGTAGAAGATATCGAATCTGACGCCATGAGAATAGCTCCTGTTATTAGGCATATGGATGCCTTATGTATTTGTCAGTTTCTTCTTTCTTTCACTTCTTCGGCATTTTCTTTTTCCCACTTTTCTTTTCCGTCGAATAACGTTTGAATGCCTCTGCCAATCAACTTCAAATTTGTGGTGCATGTTGGTACTGTCTAGCGGAAGACACCTATTGTTTTTCAGCGCTGTCCGAAACTGGGAAATGGTTTTTTGTCTACAAATCCCCTTATATGCAAATTTTCCTTTTGTTTAAGCCTTTCCTTCGGATAACTTCTGAATGCCTTCATCAATCAATTTCAGATATGTTGTGCATATTGTTCCTGTCCAGGAAAAGACGCCTATTGTTTTCAGCTCTGACCAATGCTGGATACTTGAGTTTTTTCAACAATTTCTATTATTTGCAAATTTTCCGTCTGGACCTATGGTAAAGTGACTGTCCATATTCTCATTTGCATGGATAGCACATCAGTGATTGGTTCACAGTCAAGATTCTGAAAGGTCACTGTTGGGGGTCAAAATAGTGACTGGCCTTTGGCTCAATATGTGACCTCTGAATCCATTTGTATTTAAAGTACTGTACATGTACACACATTTCTCACACAAATGAATTAAACAGAGACAATGGCCTAGCTGTTTTTAAAGCCACTGACATAGATACATTAATTCAACAATATCGCAGTGCCAAATCCAGGAGTACAGGTAACAAGGCCATGTGCTGATTTTTGTGCTGATCCACCTTTAGTTAAAATTTCATTTCCGGACAATAACTCCTGAAAAACTAAACATATTTTTGTCGAGCCTGTAGCTTTATCAGCGGAAAGCTCGATATAGGGATTGAAATGATCTCTGTGGATGTCCGTGTACCTGTTCCTGTCCCTGTTCTCCTCGCTGTCCCTGTTCCTATCCCAAAAAGTTGTCAAAGTTTTGTTCCTGTTCACAGCTTCCTCTCGGCCTGAACAAACACCGCCCCCCCCCCCCCCGTCAAATTCTCATATAGTACATAAGATTAAATGATGCCACTTCTATTCAACCTATGCACTACCCTCGGGTGAATGTCCCCACCCGTGGGGAAGCAAATGCTAAAATTTTATCTATCCACAGTTTCTCAGCCTCATGTGATACTAACCTACCTAAGGTTTGAGATGCAGTGTACATTGTTTATATACACACACTTGCCGAATCACCTACAACATATTCCTTTATAGTAATTAGTAATGGGTCATTTAATTCATTATTTTAGTTCAGAAGTACAATATGAAATAACCGGCGGGGGTTCCCGCAGTACCGAGCCCCTGTTAGTTTTGAAGTTGGTGTCGCCAATTCCTTTAATTTTGCTATCAAATCATTCTATTCCACATAATATGATTCACCCCAAAACTTTTGCACTGCAACCTCCCACTACACAACGTCGCGGCATATTTAACAAATGATGCCCCGATACTCCGAAAATCTTCAGAAATCAGCAGCTACTTATGACTGTGGTATACGGCTTTAACATAGAGAATACAAGACGCCTCCGTGACGTCACAGCTGGAATTGACAGGAGAGCGATTTTCACCTTTCATTTTGTCTAAGAGTACAGGTACTTCTTACAATGTAAATAAGATTTTCCTATTGGTTCCTTAAGAAATAATGTTTTGCTCAATAATCATTTGACACACGGTCAGAAAACATTATTTTTGTTGTATGGCACTACTTATATGGATGACCAGCGAAGATTAGAACGAAAGGTTGAAAAATATTCAACTCCGGTATATGGCTACCTCTCTCCCCCTTTAACATGTTTGTTGAAATGTTCCACCTCAATTGACAACGTGCCAATATCAATGGACGAGCGTGTGTGGTCTCTTATTGGGGAGTGATTCTGTCACCTGAGACAGACTGTGTGAAACATAAATTAATATAGGTATATTTGTGTTGCTTTGTTAATCAATTGCACGATGGAAACAACAGTTTAACTTCAGATAGAAATTCCATCTTGTACTTCAATTGTCTGTTTACTCGACTGTTTGGAGGCAGAGAACCTTTAGACCATTCCTTATCCGCCTTGTAAAACAGAATCTTCCAAATGAACATATGCGCATTGTCAACATGGCCCATGTAGACTGTTGCAAATACACGCAAGGGTAACAGGATGTAATATACACAAGTGTTATACAATACCCCTTTGTGAGTGTCATCGCAGTAGTCATGGCGACTGTTACTGTGAGCATCAAATCCTGGACTGGAATACCTTAGAGATACCGTCTCCAGACTCTGGAATTGCGAGCCACACGATGCTTTCTTAGTCTATACGCCCATGCACGCAAACCAAGTCTGATTAAATATTAACAACCTCCACGAGAAGCATTTTGTTCTTCTGGATTGATAGCTTATACATCCGAGTTGACTGAAATGCATTAGTCACATGCACACATCCACCACTTTACCAACTGACGTATATACGCCACACTCTATACACTTATTTCGGATGTCTGGATTCAGCTCGAAGTGTCAGGATATGATACAGTGCCCGCCCAAGGATATACTTGACGGCCTCTAGCAACAAACCTGTCGCAACTTGACTGAATCTCTTTCCTAAATTGGAGCGATATGAAAAATTGAGGGCGCCTGGCGACTTAAAGGCAACCATATGTCTCTACAGGAAAGCATTCGTCCACACCTAACATTAAGACCAGAGAATTCCGAGAATTCAGTGGATTCTCGAATGTAGCCGCACTACATCTCAGCCGCCCTTTTATTGCAGATGTTCATGTGGAGATAATGAAGTATCCACATGGCCCCTAGCACCGGCTTGAGCGGAATTATATACGCTAGCTCGGGAGCTGTGATGACAGATCAGATCAAACAACTCATCTGATAATTTCTTTGATAGGCATTTAACTCATCTGATGTTAAAAGGTGAGCATCGTGGACGTCTGATGGAGTGAACGCCACAACATGGGGTACAACTGGTAAATGCAAGGATACCCAGGAAAACTAAGCTGTAATGCCGACACCGTAGGGCTTAAATTTCCCACCAAAACAATAAACCTACATATATTTGTCGAGCGACATGTACAGAGGGCGGGCCTTGGGGACTAACAGTCCATCAGCATAAACCATATCTGGCAAAATCAACAACTGATTACGCTGGCACTTTCTTTTTGTATAGCGTGAAATCTGAAATTGAAATCTACAATATGATTACCATTGATCGGTGAAATTTATAATATATTACGCTTAAAATGAGTTAAAATTTTCTCCGTATAAAACTCCATAATACATAATTGTTTTATGTACGGTACCGATGCTCCATTGCATGGGTGACGTCATGATATATTGAAGTTATCGCGGACAGAGATAGGTGAGGCCGTATGTGGTTACAACAGCCGCTCATTGGGTGCGTCTACTTATCCCAAATTACTGAATGTTGGCCCCATTGACCTTTTTCGACGATAACGTCTATGTAGTTATGACGTCACCCTTTTCAATTTAACTTCGGGACAACTACCATGGGGTTTGATTGAGATAATTTAACTTTAACTTGGAGTCCAATGGAGAGATGACGGTGGCTTCTGCTGACAACAGTGAATCCGTCTTTCCCGATTTAATTCTTAGACAAAACGTTTGCCTCGGTGCGTATGTTTCGTACTTTTCTTCTCTTGCATATGGCTATACCGCTTGGGTATGTTTTTCACTATTCATAACTGGTGAAAATTTGGTAAACATGCATCAAGTTATCCTACTATCCTACAAAAGGACAATTATGCTTGCATTAATGATAATTTTGGCATCTTCAAGTAGAAAATAGCCCACTGCCCACTTATTGAACATATTATCCATATTGTAGGCATATTAATTCGACAGAACGCACGAATCACAAAAGTACTCCAAGATTTACGCGTATTGAACGTAAATGGTGGCCAATTTGCAATTCAGTATAGCCGCCATATGCAACCTATTCATGTCAATGTCTCATTTATCTGAACGAGTCAGCAAATTTGTTTGAATAGCTACATTTACATGTGTGGGGTCACAAATGGAGGTGGATCGGATTTACGTCAAAAATGTGTAAACTTCTTTGGTACTATACCGATTCTTTGTTCAGGTGACATTAGTTTGGTGTGGTTAGCCGTCAAAACCGTACTTTGATTTTTGAGAATCTGAGGCACCGATATTTTGTTGAAGGCGTCTGTTAAATTGTAATTCATCTATCATTTATCCATGAATGTATATCCCATTTGATTCTTCATGACCCTCTTATCTGTAAATAGTCATAGTATTCCGTATAAACAATCTAATTTGAATTTACATGAAACTTGTATGAAAGTTTCGCTTTGCCCAATTTTCCATTAACTGTGATTCATGTCGGAACCGATAGAGCCACGTAACTTCATCGGCATATGATGCCGGCAGTGTGCCGGCAGTAAAATCGGAATATCTGCTGTTTATGGTCCATGTACCCATCACAGAGTTCTCCTAGTAACACTTGCAAAACATCCTGTTTCATAATGTATGTACATGTCTTTCGGTGTGTTTGAATTGATTACTTCTGGGTTGCTGGGTTTGCTGACTTCCTTTTGTTAGAATACTTATAATTTTGTTTGATTGTCGTAGCTATATAGCTGAAATATTACTGAACGCGACATTAAACCTTAATTCTCTCTCTGTGTTTCATAAAAGATAGTCTATCATATGGGGGTCAACATTTCTACAGACATAGAACGCGACATTAAACCTTAATTCTCTCTCTGTGTTTCATAAAAGATAGTCTATCATATGGGGGTCAATATTTCTACAGACATCGGACTTGCTACCTGATCTAAATCGTGGTCTGTTAAGGAAAGCGAAGCAGCATTACCAATGGGAACCGCGATTGTTATGTATGGACCACCTTGTACCAGAATGAACCGCAACCCTGCTAAAGCCATAACAGCTTCTGAAAGACAGAATGCATTGAAGGATAGAGAAAATAGCTGTATTCGAGATTTTTCTGAAAGCCATACCAATTGCTCTATGGATTTTGAATGAATTGTGCTTTGTGGAAATATTTATATAAATCGGATAAAGAGACGTCTTCGATACAAACACCAAAATGGAGCACATGCACCACAACGTCAATCAGTGGAAATGTGCTTAGAAGCATTACTTTTATAAATCTATGAGGGTACCCATCATATGACTTAATAAATTGAGAGAAAATGTCGACACAAGAACTTCTTGAAGCCAACTGCAGCTGTATTCTGCTACAGCAATGGCAAAGCTTGGCGAGGGAAGGGAGATTTCTCAAACTCTTCTTGGGGAAAGGTGATTGATCATGAATGGATATTGAGGAATTTGAAAATTTCAATCAATGAAGCGGGTGGTGCTCCTGACGATGACATGAATAAATATACTTTGTACGAAATATTGATATACAAAAGGCTTCTCGCTAATATCTCGGAGCCACCCTCCTATATTATGCCAAGTTAATCAATGGATCCCAACGTCTCAAACCATGTGGTGTTCCGGGATGTGTTCATACAAACCAAAATTGGATTGTTTTTATGGAATGTGTATAGATCACGAAAAATCAACAGAGATACGCTCATCAGTACAACCTGATGATTATAAGTATGGCACGATCACATGCATTGTTCTTGAACATCCAAGTGTAGCTATTGGGACAAGGTATTTAATGATTCAGATAAAAAGGTCTCGTCAAATATAAGTTTCAGACGTCGGTTATCTTAGAATCGAAGAGGGCAAAAACTTGTGCGAAAACTTGATGACGTCTGGCGACTAAAGAGCAAAAAACCGGCGTTGGTTATTCCACGATCCGAAATATTGGCCCTGAAAACTGATGTATGTAGCCACTGGATGAAAGGTCATAACGTGTTAAGATACGGCGATATTGACAAAAATAGTCGTGACATAGTGGCCACTTTGAAATCCATAATGGCAACCCTTGATTTAAAGATAAAAAAACGACATTCATGGTCCACATAAAGTTGAGCCTACTTGACATAGTCAAAGTCCAAATATCCACATATGTGCACAAGAAGAACATCGCCGAATGGTCTGACGAGAGTAGCCTGTAAATTAGAAGCTCATGATCCGTATAGTTAACAAGATATAGACAAAAGTGTATCGGCCATAATGAAATCCACATTGATGGACACTAACGGGCAATTCACAATGGTGGGTAAAAAGAGGCCATGGTGGCACTATCTTATGCCTAGGCCCTGAAAATGTGTGTTCTACTACTGGATTGAAGTGAATACCTCGAACACAGTTGATATTTAATTCAGATGGCGACCATCTGGGAATGTAGGATGGCAGTTTAATGTGACCAAGACGTCTATGGTGCCACCACCCGAAAAAAGCGACCAAGGAAATGTGGATGTGGTAACTTCGAATAAAGTTAATCACACGTTTTGTTGAGGAATTATTGACAAAAATAGGTTTCAGATGGCGGCCATCTTTTTAATCGAAGATGTCCGATCGTTTAAGAAGCCCATGACGCCCCCAGATGACTCGTTGACCCCAAAAATGTGTAACGACAAGAACAATGTTCACGTCTCGTGTATGTAATGAAATATTGGCAAAATATGTTTCAGGTGGCGGCCATTTTGAATTCAACTAACGCCAAGAGGTTGATAAGAAATGGCAACATCGGAATTATACAAATACACAAAATTTAGAATTAATTTAGCCGTATTGACAAGACTGTACCCAAAATGCCCACAAACTCCAAATATGGCACATAAGCCTGAAGAGTATTATTGGGAAATTTGGAACTATTGAAAAATAAAAGTTTGAAATAGGGGCTAAATTTATAAAAAAAGACATGCATTTTGTATTGGAATAACTTCATGTCTATCCATCCCACAACTAATATACCATGTATATTCGCATATTTTAAATTCCAGATTTAAGCTTTTCCCGTAATCTCATGGATTATGCATGCATGGGCCTACATTTTGTTTGATAATTGGTAGATCTGCGTGCAGTCGCCCTTGAAGTGATCTCTCTGTGCAACATTATTATAATTAGCTATTTCGTATTTCCTGGAATTTCGACACTCCCACTGCAGTCTTAACTTGATCTGGTACGGCCAGAATCAAAAATCCTCGAGATTGATTCATCAGCTACTAATACCATATGGCAAATTGAACCAGTTTGTAAGCGAACAGATTTGACATGCGAAGGATTTCTAGACCCGTACAGTATATATATACATAGCATTGTGTTATTCTATCTTTGGCAGGTATCGAAACCAATCTATATCTTGTTCCTGAAATATCGTCATGATGCGGACACGCAATTAACTGCTGCGGATCAGCCAAGTAATGTTCGCCTTGACACAGTTATGGGCAGATAATTCAACGTTGTTACAGGTATGACAGCTCGTGCTGGCCATTACATGCAACATTTTCCAGCTGTTGGGAGGACGTTACATGCTTTGTAGAAGGTCACCATCGGGTTTTCAGTTGCTGGAAATTCGCTCTACATATCTATTTATTTTACCTAGACGAGCATTTCATCTATCAGTTTGGTGAAAGGCCACTCTACCTTTATCAGATTACTTGAGAGTCATCTACGCTTTTCAGGTTGGATAGCCACGCTACATGCATATTTTTCGGTTTGCTGAAAAATAAGCTGTTTTCCAATTTGCTGTAAAGCCATGCCTTTCCGTTCGTTGGAAGGTTGCGCCACGTTTTCATTTCGTCAGAAGGTCACTATACATTTTAGTTTGGTGTTCAAGATCGCCGTGTAATGCCTGTGTTTCTTATTTTGTTGGGGAGTCTCATTGCGTTTCTCGACTTGATGGAAAGTCGCGTGCGTTTGTTACCTTATTGAGCCATCACTCCAACTTTTTCATTTGTTAGAAAGACCGCCCTATGTTATCTTATTTCAGTGAAATAGTGAGTTAATCAACAAATTCCAATGATGCCAACAAAACTCACGATGTTACTGTCGTCAAATTCGTGTCGAAAAATCCGTAATGGACACAATCTAAGAAACGTCAACAAATCAGTATTGGACACACAATCTAAGAAACGTCGCCAAAATCCGTATTGGACTCAAGCTGTGAAACGTTGCTTCAGAGATCAAGCACATCAGCAGCTGCGATCGTAATTTGATCAGCGTGTTATGTATGCATTTATTATCACATTTGCAGATCCTGTAATGCATGCGCTTAATAGACAACTAGTAGCTCTGTGTAACCATTGATAGGCAATTAGTAGTTATGCCTGTCCATTGATAGACAATTATCAGCTCTACCGAACCACTATTAGACAACTAGAAGCTCTGCCGAACCAATGATAGACAATTAGTAGCTCTGCAGAAGCACTGATAGACAATGAGTAACTCTGCCAAACCATTCGTAGAGAATTAGTACCTCTGTCGAATCATTGATAGAAAATTCGTAGATCTGCCGAACCAATGATAGTCCTTCAACGTTCGCGAATTCATCACACGGTAACTGTAACTTGGAAATGTAAGACGCTCAGGGGATGGGTCCAATCCGTATACTTCAAGCCTCACCCCTTAACACAATAACCCTAACCCTAATCCAAATCATATATGCTTATATGTTTTACTCCTAACAAGGGGAACAGTAACCGTCTCCTTGGCTCAGCCGTTCTCAGTCTTTAACGTGGGAAGGGACATGAGCTGATTGAGGGACAGGTTAACCTTTTTGCAAGAGGCAAGATGTCTAAATGCCATCAACAAGTTATACGAGACTATACTCTCCATCTGTATTATGAGTGGTACTCTTCGAATCATTGGCGGCAGTTTTTTTAACAAAAATACTTAAAATAGCAATCCAAGAAATACATGATACATGATTTCACCCAATAATACCCGCTGAAACTATGACAGAACGATTTCCATAGCAAGTGTCGGCATCAATTTCACAAATTAAAGACATCAAATATGGATACGCTATAATAAGTTCAAATATCCTCACAGTCCTTTCAAGCAATACGAACGTTTATAAGCCTCGTATAGCCAAAAGGGAGAAATCAAACACTCAACTCAACGAATTTAATCCAATCAGCAAAGGTAAACAGAACAGAATACTCGCAGTATCCTGTAATTTGCTTGAATTGGTTGGAATTATATAACTGATGTCTTAGACGACGGACTTACCAAACATCCGTGGTTACGAGGAAGAATGGATTCAACCAAAACATCCAATGTTTTGTCGGAATTCTAACAAAATTGAAGAAGAAAACATTCACTGAGCATATGTGGCATTTGATTGAAATTCTAGCAAAACAACATTATACTCAGTAGTATATAAAGAATGTTTGAGGCAATATTCTCCCCGGATGTAAAAATGACGTCACAACTTCCTATGGTGGCGCCAATTGTACACTTTGGATGCAGGAGAGGTCACAGAGGTCAAGCGCAGTATAGTTCCGGCAGAAGGACCAAAAGCTACCTCCAACACAGGAGAGTTTCAATTGTTGGAGGGGATGTATTCAGAATGTATTCATCCGCGGTGATGCGGTCTGGCAGCGGTTTTGGCGGTGATTCGGTCTCGGCAAAAAGCTTCAGCGGAGAAAAAGTAGTCCCTAGATAAAATGGTCCGATTGGGTCGAGTGAGGTATCAAAGTGAAGCATTCGTGAAGGGGCATCTAATGGGCTGGGTGTGGGGTTGAAATATCGGCATTCTGCGCATGCGCGGTGGCCAAAGGGTATGAAAATAGCCGTTTTGGAGCTAGGGGAGTCCCTAATGGTCCGATGGGGGCGAGTGAGGTATCAAAGTGAAGCATTCGTGAAGGGGCATCTGATGGGCTGGGTGTGGGGTTGAACTAGCGGCATTCTGCGCATGCGCGGTGGCCAAAGGGTATGAAAATAGCCGTGTTGGAGCTAGGGGAGTCCCTAATGGTCCGATGGGGTCGAGTGAGGGTATCAAAGTGAAGCATTCGTGAAGGGGCATCTGATGGGCTGGGTGTGGGGTTGAAATAGCGGCATTCTGCGCATGCGCGGTGGCCAAAGAGTATGAAAATAGCCGTGTTGGAGCTAGGGGAGTCCCTAATGGTCCAATGGGTTCGAGTGAGGTATCAAAGTGAAGCATTCGTGAAGGGGCATCTTATGGGCTGGGTGTGGGGTTGAACTATCGGCATTCTGCGCATGCGCGGTGGCCCAAGGGTATGAAAATAGACGTGTTGGAGCTAGGGGAGCTACTAATGGTCAATGGGGTCAGTGAGGTATCAATGTGAAGCATTCGTGAAGGGGCATCTGATGGGCTGGGTGTGGGGTTGAACTATCGGCATTCTGCGCATGCGCGGTGGCCAAGGGTATGGAAATAGACGTTTTGGGATCTAGGGGAGCCCCTAATGGGCCGATGGAGTTGTATGAGGTATCAGTGTGAAGCATTCGTGAAGGGGCATCCGATGGGCTGGGTGTGGGATTGACATATCGGCATTCTGCGCATGCGCGGTGGCCAAAGGCTATGAAAATAGACGTTTTGGAGCTAGGGGAGTCCTTAATGGACCAATGGGGTCATATGAGGTATCAAAGTGAAGCATTCGTGAAGGGGCATCTGATGGGCTGGGTGTTGGGTTGAAATAGCGCCATTCTGCGCATGCGCGGTGGCCAAAGGGTATGGAAATAGCCGTTTTGGAGCTAGGGGAGTCACTAATGGTCCGATTGGGTATTTTCACAGAATAAATAAATAAATAAATAAATAAATAAATTAATAAATTAATTAATTTTAATAAATAAATAAATAAATAAATTAATTAATTAATTTTAGTAAATAAATAAATAAATAAATTAATTAATTAATTTTAATTAATTAATAAACACTTTACAACGAAAGGGTCCTAGTGGGACTCGAACCCGGGTCTCCTCGATCTAGAGGCAGACACGCTATCCATTACGCCACGAGCTATAGGCTACATATCAATGTTGAAAATGGTCTATATATGTCTACGGTCCATACTGGCGCACTGGCCAATGTTGAACCTAATGGGAAACTTACTTCTAGACATTTGCGGTAGGGTTGTGGGGTCTCGTTTTCTTAGTCTCGTCATTTAGAACACGATAGGAAGTGTCCCGGCACGAAACGGTGAAATTTTTGAAAAAGTACGATATAGCCCCACATAGTCCCATACTGGGGGTATAGGATCAATGTTTGTCCCCCTAGGAAACTTACTTCTATACATTTGCGGTAGGGTTGTTTGGATTTGTTTTTCACGTCTCGTCATTTAGAACACGATAGGAAGTGTCCCGGAGCGAATCGTTGAAATTTTTGAAAAAAGTCACCGAGGCCTGGGTAGGCCCATAGGCCTATACTGCATGGCTATGGGTGTATAGGTCCATACGGTGTGGACGTTTTGGAGTCTAGGGGGGCCACTAATGGTCCAATGGGATCGAGTGAGGTATCAAAGTGAAGCATTCGTGAAGGGGCATCTGATGGGCTGGGAGTGGGGTTGAAATATCGGCATTCTGCGCATGCGCGGTGGCCAAAGGGTATGGAAATAGACGTTTTGGAGCTAGGGGAGCCACTAATGGACCAATGGGATCGAGTGAGGTATCAAAGTGAAGCATTCGTGAAGGGGGCATCTGCCTGGCCTAGCGGCTCGGGCGTTGTCACCATTCTGCGCATGCGCAGACAGGGAATTGTGGGAAAAGGATATGGAAATAGACATTTTGGGATCTAGGGGAGCTCCTAATGGGCCGATGGAGTTGTATGAGGTATCCATGTGAAGCCTATGTGAGGGGGCATCTGACTGGACTAGTGGCTGGAGCGTTGTCACCATTCTGCACATGCGCAGGCAGGGAATTGTGAGAAAAGGGTATGGAAATAGACGTTTTGGGATCTAGGGCAGCCCCTAATGGGCCGATGGAGTTGTATGAGGTATCAATGTGAAGCCTATGTGAAGGGGCATCCAGTCTTGGGTGGGTGCATGTAAAATTTTTCCTTGAAAAAAAAAACGGAACACGGACTTTATCGAACAATCTGGGAAAATGCCTATATGGGGTATGGGGGGTATATAGGTCGCCGGGCTTAAACGGGGCTTGCCTATCAATCGAGTTATCTCCCCAGCCATTTTGGGGCAGTGAAGGAAGGTATTTGGTGTAGAGAGGGACAATCCCTGGTCCCAATGCGTGATATGAGGTGTCATCTTGTAGCAACGTCCGCCAACGCCAAGCTTAACGCTTCAACGCCCTGGTGAAATAGCTCAGAAGTTCTGATTTTCTAGATATTCCATGGAATTGTCACTAATTCTTCGAAATGCAGTGACGCCCGTCGACGCCCGTCGTTACGCCTTAACGCTCTAACATAACGCCTTGACGCCATGATATAGACCGGAGAGAGAACAACAACAACAACAACAACGATGATACATGAGAGAACAACAACAACAAGAAGTTTTTTCATATAGTTTATTTTCCCCAATGTTACAGCATACCCACGCTGGGGGAGCGCGTTGGGTATGTTTACAACTCAAAAAGACTCTTGCCCAATCAGAGGCCACCATTTGCATCTGTCATATTCGTTCCTGTCCGTTAGATGTATTCTTGTCCAATCACAAGTCGCCATTTCAGCAAGTTCCATCTTCGACCATGTTCGCTCTGAACCGTTTATTCTAATCATCGTCGGACAGGCCTGGATATTCTTCGGGCAGCATGTCCTGAAACAGTTGTTTGCGCATTCTGATCGCATTTTCCAGGGCCTCGGTGGGTGGTAGCCCCATAGCCTCTTCCAAGTGACGCTTGGTCTTCATGATGGACCTGTGCGTGGGATCGCCTTTCATTTCAAGCGGTAGTAAGGTATACTGTTCATAGATCGCCATGGCTGTTTTCCTGATGCGGGGGCGCATTTGGGTGTACGTCTGTTGTAAATTATCCTCTCCGGCGTCCTCAATCGCTGCAGCGTAAGTATTGATAGCTGCTGCCACAATACGATCCCAGAAGGTAGGTTCTGCCTCACTTTCCACGGACGTATGCTGGCTATCTGAGGTCAAACTCCCCGCATCACTAGATAGACTCTCGGCAATCTCTGTTTCGGTATCAGTCGGTACACTCTCAGCAGTCTCTGTATCAGCATCCGCCTCAACGGACTCCTCAGAGTCTTCAATCCCATGTATAGTTTCCTGGTGTCGCATCATATCGTAATGTCTGGTGAACGTGCGTTCGCACTCAGAGCAAGTATAAGTCATGTTGACGGTTGAACGTCGACTGTGCGTGTTTTTGGAAATACGCTCGCTTTTATAGACAGTAACGCCCGTCAACGCTTAGCTTAACGCTTCAACGCCCTGGTGAATTAGCTCAGAAGCTCTGATTTCCATGGAATTGACACCAATTCATCGAAATGCAGCGACGCCCGTCAACGCCCGTCGTTACGCCTTAACGCCCGTCTCAACACCTTAACGCCCGTTTCAACGCCTTAACGCCCTTCTCAACGCCTTAACACACTTTCTTAACGCTTTAACGTCGTTTAATGATGCGTTCAAACAAATGTTGCTTTTATGCTATTGCTCTGACATACGCCACCATTTTGGAGCCGCCATGTTGGATCCGCCATTTTGGAACCGCCATCTTGGATATGTCCCATAATGCACCGGGTCAAAATACTCGCTTCTGATTGGACGAGAGCTCTGTGACGGATTTGAAATACTCGCTTCTGATTGGTGTACGTCGCTAAAGGTGACCGAAACTGACCTTTGACCCCGGCGCGCGCGGTGTAAAGGTTTCCACCGCGGTAAGAGCCTTTGCGCGCCGAGGTCGCGAGATTCCGATGCAGCACAGCGACATGCACCAATCAGCAGTTTAAAATCCGTCACAGAACTCTCGTCCAATCAGAAGCGAGTATTTTGACCCGGTGCATTATGGGACATATCCAAGATGGCGGTTCCAAAATGGCGGATCCAACATGGCGGCTCCAAAATGGCGGCGTATGTCAGAGCAATAGCACAAAAACAACATTTGTTTGAACGCATCATTAAACGACGTTAAAGCGTTAAGAAAGTTTGTTAAGGCGTTGAGACGGGCGTTAAGGCGTTGGGACGGGCGTTAAGGCGTAACGACGGGCGTTGACGGGCGTCGCTGCATTTCGATGAATTGGTGTCAATTCCATGGAACTCAGAGCTTCTGAGCTAATTCACCAGGGCGTTGAAGCGTTAAGCTAAACGTTGACGGGCGTTACTGTCTATAAAAGCGAGCGTATTTTCAAAAACACGCACAGTCGACGTTCAACCGTCAACATGACTTATACTTGCTCTGAGTGCGAACGCACGTTCACCAGACATTACGATATGATGCAACACCAGAAAACTATACATGGGATTGAAGACTCTGAGGAGTCCGTTGAGGCGGATGCTGATACAGAGACTGCTGAGAGTGTACCGACTGATACCGAAACAGAGATTGCCGAGAGTCTATCTAGTGATGCGGGGAGTTTGACCTCAGATAGTCAGCATGCGTCCGTGGAAAGTGAGGCAGAACCTACCTTCTGGGATCGTATTGTGACAGCAGCTATCAATACTTACGCTGCAGCGATTGAGGACGCCGGAGAGGATAATTTACAACAGACGTACACCCAAATGCGCCCCCGCATCAGGAAAACAGCCATGGCGATCTATGAACAGTATACCTTACTACCGCTTGAAATAAAAGGCGATCCCACGCACAGGTCCATCATGAAGACCAAGCGTCACTTGGAAGAGGCTATGGGGCTACCACCCACCGAGGCCCTGGAAAATGCGATCAGAATGCGCAAACAACTGTTTCAGGACATGCTGCCCGAAGAATATCCAGGCCTGTCCGACGATGATTAGAATAAACGGTTCAGAGCGAACATGGTCGAAGATGGAACTTGCTGAAATGGCGACTTCTGATTGGACAAGAATACATCTAACGGACAGGAACGAATATGACAGATGCAAATGGTGGCCTCTGATTGGGCAAGAGTCTTTTTGAGTTGTAAACATACCCAACGCGGCTCCCCCAGCGTGGGTATGCTGTAACATTGGGGAAAATAAACTATATGAAAAAACTTCTTGTTGTTGTTGTTCTCTCATGTGTCATCGTTGTTGTTGTTGTTGTTGTTGTTGTTGTTCTCTCTCCGGTCTATATCATGGCGTCAAGGCGTTATGTTAGAGCGTTAAGGCGTAACGACGGGCGTCGACGGGCGTCACTCACTGCATTTCGAAGAATTAGTGACAATTCCATGGAATATCTAGAAAATCAGAACTTCTGAGCTATTTCACCAGGGCGTTGAAGCGTTAAGCTTGGCGTTGGCGGACGTTGCTACAAGATGACACCTCATACGACGCATTCGGGCCAGGGATGGTCCCTCTCTACACCAAATACCTTCCTTCACTGCCCCAAAATGGCTGGGAAGATAACTCTATTGATAGGCAAGCCCCGTTTAAGCCCGGCGACTTATATACCCCCCATACCCCATATAGGCATTTTCCCAGATTGTTCGATAAAGTCCGTGTTCCGTTTTTTTTTCAGGAAAAATTTTACATGCACCCACCCATGACTGGATGCCCCTTCACATAGGCTTCACATTGATACTTCATACAACTCCATCGGCCCATTAGGGGCTGCCCTAGATCCCAAAACGTCTATTTCCATACCCTTTTCCCACAATTCCCTGCCTGCGCATGCGCAGAATGGTGACAACGCTCCAGCCACTAGTCCAGTCAGATGCCCCCTCCCATAGGCTTCACATGGATACCTCATACAACTCCATCGGCCCATTAGGAGCTCCCCTAGATCCCAAAACGTCTATTTCCATACCCTTTTCCCACAATTCCCTGTCTGCGCATGCGCAGAATGGTGACAACGCCCGAGCCGCTAGTCCAGGCAGATGCGCCTTCACGAATGCTTCACTTTGATACCTCACTCGACCCCATTGGTCCATTAGTGGCTCCCCTAGCTCCAAAACGTCTATTTCCATACCCTTTGGCCACCGCGCATGCGAAGAATGCCCACATTTCAACCCCACACCCAGCCCATCAGATGCCCCTTCACGAATGCTTCACTTTGATACCTCACTCGATCCCATTGGACCATTAGTGGCCCCCCTAGACTCCAAAACGTCCACACCGTATGGACCTATACACCCATAGCCATGCAGTATAGGCCTATGGGCCTACCCAGGCCTCGGTGACTTTTTCAAAAATTTCACCGATTCGCTCCGGGACACTTCCTATCGTGTTCTAAATGACGAGACGTGAAAAACAAATCCAAACAACCCTACCGCAAATGTATAGAAGTAAGTTTCCCAGGGGGACAAACATTGATCCTATACCCCCAGTATGGGACTATGTGGGGCTATATCGTACTTTTTCAAAAATTTCACCGTTTCGTGCCGGGACACTTCCTATCGTGTTCTAAATGACGAGACTAAGAAAACGAGACCCCACAACCCTACCGCAAATGTCTAGAAGTAAGTTTCCCATTAGGTTCAACATTGGCCAGTGCGCCAGTATGGACCGTAGACATATATAGACCATTTTCAACCTTGATATGTAGCCTATAGCTCGTGGCGTAATGGATAACGTGTCTGGCTCTAGATCGAGGAGACCCGGGTTCGAGTCCCACTAGGACCCTTTCGTTGTAAAGTGTTTATTAATTAATTAAAATTAATTAATTTATTTATTTATTTATTTATTTATTTATTTATTTATTTATTAAAATTAATTAATTTATTTATTTATTTATTTATTTATTTATTTATTTATTTATTTATTCTGTGAAAATACCCAATCGGACCATTAGTGACTCCCCTAGCTCCAAAACGGCTATTTCCATACCCTTTGGCCACCGTGCACACGCAGAATGCCGCTATTTCAACCCCATACCCAGCCCATCAGATGCCCCTTCACGAATGCTTCACTTTGATACCTCATATGACCCCATTGGTCCATTAGGGACACCCCTAGCTCCAAAACGTCTATTTTCATACCCTTTGGCCACCGCGCATGCGCAGAATGCGGATATGTCAATCCAACACCCAGCCCATCGGATGCCCCTTCACGAATGCTTCACACTGATACCTCATACAACTCCATCGGCCCATTAGGGGCTCCCCTAGATCCCAAAACGTCTATTTCCATACCCTTGGGCCACCGCGCATGCGCAGAATGCCGATATTTCAACCCCACACCCAGCCCATCAGATGCCCCTTCACGAATGCTTCACTTTGATACCTCACTCGATCCCATTGGACCATTAGTAGCTCCCCTAGCTCCAAAACGTCTATGTTCATACCCTTCGGCCACCGCGCATGCGCAGAATGCCGATATTTCAACCCCACACCCAGCCCACCAGATGCCCCTTCACGAATGCTTCACTTTGATACCTCACTCGATCCCATTGGACCATTAGTAGCTCCCCTAGCTCCAAAACGTCTATTTTCATACCCTTGGGCCACCGCGCATGCGCAGAATGCCGATATTTCAACCCCACACCCAGTCCATCAGATGCCCCTTCACATAAGCTTCACTTTGATACCTTACTCGACCCCATTGGTCCATTAGGGGCTCCCCTAGCTCCAACACGTCTATTTCCATACCCTTGGGCCACCGCGCATGCGCAGAATGCCGATATTTCAACCCCACACCCAGCCCATTAGATGCCCCCTCACATAGGCTTCACTTTGATACTTCACTCGACCCCATCGGTCCACTAGGGACCCCCCTAGCTCCAAAACGTCTATTTCCATACCCTTGGGCCACCGCGCATGCGCAGAATGCCGCTATTTCAACCCCACACCCAGCCCATCACATGCCCCTTCACGAATGCTTCACTTTGATACCTCACTCGACCCCATAGGACCATTTTATCTAGGGACTACTTTTTCTCCGCGGAAGCATTTTCCCGGGACCGAATCACCGCCAAAACCGCTGCCAGACCGCATCACCGCGGATGAATACATTCTGAATACATCCCCTCCAACAATTGGAACTCTCCTGTGTTGGAGGTAGCTTTTGGTCCTTCTGCCGGAACTATACTGCACTTGACCTCTGTGACCTCCCCGTGACCTCCCCTGCATCCAAAGTGTACAGATGGCGCCACCATAGGAAGTTGTGACGTCATTTTTACATCCGGGGAGAATATTGCCTCAAACATTCTTTATATACTACTATACTCCTACTTTGCTACTAGTAATTCCTGCAAAGTTGAAAGAAAGTACCCAGATAAAATATTCGAAGTTTGGAAATTCTAACTGAAGGGAAAAAACTAGGACATCATTTGAAACCTTTGCTGCCTGATTGGATTTCTAGTAGAGGCGAAAAGAAATCAATCGCCCACGCGCAGCAGAGCGCAGACGTTTCATTAGGTCGAGTGCCAGCGGGATAAAACCCCTAATTATGTTACGGGTATGTCATATGGATGGCTCGCGTTCTCAAAGAAACAATAGAACACATCACATCGCCAGTAATCACCAATACGCTAACCATGATGGCTACAGGCTCCCAAATAAAAAAAAAGTCCCGAACCGTTAAAAGTCCCGATCCGTTAACCCCTACACGTAATCTCTGCCAAAGACCAGCATTTTCGCGATTTTTTTCCGCCTTCGTTGCAACAATTAATGGAAAGTCGTTGGTACCACTGTCAAATATGATATTTGTTCTATTCAGCTGCAAATTTTATTTCCATTCACTGCTCGATAACATGCCTCGCCGGGGGACTCTTTGCGGGGCCTGAGCACTGCTTTCAACAGGCAGAGAAAACAGCGAAATGAGGACCTCTTGTGTAGAGGCGCGCACAGCTTAAAATTTTGACGGATAATGTTTGGCAAGAAGTTTGTCACCTTGTAGCGCTTGAAGTAAACTACTTCCTGCCGAGAGATGAAAGTCTAAATTCAATTAGGGAATTAGCGAGGTACAATTGTGTTAATACTGCCAAACGTGTAAATTATTTAGGAGTCTGTAGCCTGATGAGGGATAGAAAATTACGCTTGTAATGTTGACAAGTGGGTTAAATTTATAACTTAGGCCAGGCTGGATACATCCTGAGAAGCGGAGCAGTAAGGAAAGATGGCAACTCCCTCAAGATTCCGCTAGATATTAATATGAAAAATGAATACGACTGATTATCTTCGAGGGGAGGGGTGGGGGTATTTACGAAGAAAATTGTATGGATGAAGTATACTGATCAGTGATACGAATTCCATATTTTGGGAAAAAGTGTTGACCACTTCACTCTTGCAGGAAACTAACCTATGTGTATGTTTTGTGTATTTGGTGCTAATGTTGTTATATGAAGTAAATCTTTGGATTATGGAGGCAGAAATATTTTAGTGGACCGAATATTGAATGATGGACTAGACGCCTGTATTGTGTTCAAATTGGCAAAGACTATACTAATATTCAACTCATCAAGTTGTAGACCGAGTGGACTGGATGAAGGGATGGATTGACTGACGAGCGGAAGGGTGAAAGGAGGGAGGAATGAAGGGAGTGAGGAAAGACGGAACGGAAGTAACAAAACAGCAGAAAGCTAAGAATGAAAAGTTTTATGAATCGAGTTTTTGTCGCCGCAATAAAACTTCAGTATGTCGAGCATATTTATTATATACCAAAAAACATTCTCGCATACTCAGTATATTTAAACACGCTCGTCTGGTACACAAGACTTAATCTGTATCAACAGTCATGACTTAACCAAGAGTATCAGCACATCCGTTTAATATGAGAGTCAGCGGACCGACAGGTTGTGGTATATTTCCGTAGGTTGTGCAAGATTAACACCTTACTGAAATCAGTTCCCCTTCGGTCCCTAATCGTATAGTGTTACAGGCACGGCAAACCCGTTCATGAAATTACAGTTTCGAAAGGAGCAGCTCTATTAGTTTTTCACGGTACCCATTGGAAAAGCCACAATCAAAGAAAACCATTTGGAAATTCATTTGGAAAAGACACGTGACAATAGTAACATCATGGTGTATTGGCGGCATAATTGGAAACCTCTGAGTACCCCTCTGTTTCAAGATAATCGGTTGGGTTTTTTTATAAAATATTACTATGCCTGCTTAATTATTGGTGCAAATAGTGTCTTTTAGTGAGGTCTCACCATGAATGGACTGAGAAATTCTAGCTGACAGAAGGAAGATGACTGGCTACTGAATGTGGTATCTGACTTGTATTTATTCCGGTATACCTCGTGATATTGACGTATTGCATCGACCGCATCCAACCCAACGCGGTCGCTCTTGACGGTTTCATGGGCGTTATAAAACGAAAATAAGATAATTCGCCTAAGTTTTATTTTTATCCGTTACTTAACTAACGCAAAATCTCGAGGCGAGCGGTTTGGGAATATCGCTTTCAACGGCCAGTACTTCTTATGTTCAATAATCTGATTGATCGACAACAAATATATACATCCGGGAGACAGATATTTCCTCAGGATATCACCTAATATGTAAAGACATTTCACGAAGATGCAGTCTGACAATATGCGTATCTGCTCCAAGAAACTCCAAATATTTTAATGCACGAGTGCAGCTATCGCCGCATCCAGTTTCAATTCATAATCAGCTGACTTCACAAACGTAAGTTCCTGGACTGGGTCAGCTAGATCAGCAGTATAAAGATCACAATTGGGTAATATTGTTGAAGGGATGCGGAATCATTTGTAATTGGTTGATTTGTTTTGTGCGATAACACTAAATGGTACTATGAAAGGCCGATTTTGCTCTCTGTATTTCTGTGTGTATGCAGACAAAAGTCTATGTTAATGAGGGTATTTCTGTGTGCATGCAGACAAACGACTATGGTAATGAGCGTATATTGTTGTGGGCATGCAGACAAAAGACTGTTAATGAGGGTATTTCTGTGTGCATGCAGACAAAAGACTATGGTAATGAGCGTAGTTATGTGGGCATGCGGACAAAAGTCTATGTTAATGAGGGTATTTCTGTGTGCATGCAGACAAAAGACTATGGTAATGAGTGTAGTTATGTGGGCATGCAGACAAAAGACTGTGTTAATGGGGGTATTTCTGTGGGCATGCAGACAAAGGACTTTGTTAATGAGGGTATTTATGTGTGTATGCAGACAAAAGACTGTTAATGAGGGTATTTATGTGTGTATGCAGACAAAAGACTGTTAATGAGGGTATTTATGTGTGTATGAAGACAAAAGACTGTTAATGAGGGTATTTCTCTCTGTGTATGCAGACAAAAAGACTCTGTTACTGAAGGGAAAGCATGTATCTCAGATAGCCAGCATCAGATCCGACATTCAATATTCAGCCGTCGTCCTTAAAAGCATTTTCGCGTCAATGATCGAAATACAAGCGTCTAGCCCTTAAGTAAATATTCAGCCATCGTCCTTAAAAGAATTTTCGCGTCAATGATCGAAATACAAGCGTCTAGTCCGTCAGTAAATATTCAGCCGTCGTCCTTACAAGAATTTTCGCGTCAATGGTCGAAATACAAGCGTCTAGTCCGTCAGTAAATGTTCAGCCGTCGTCCATTAAAGAATTTCCGCGTCCATAATCCAATGACCTAATCCGTATAATGAAATTATAATAATGACGAATAAATCATAGTATGCATCAAAATAGGCTAGGAAAGATCTATTTCGTATGACAGATCGCACCAATTCCAAATGTGTATGAAATATAAATAACAAAAACACAAGATGGTTTCCTACAAGACATGATGATGTTCTATGTTTAAAATCCTAATATTACCATTACCATTATTCTTTATCCAAGTCAATGCAAAATCGTTTCCAGATCATGCATCATTATGTATCTCAGACACGCTTTGATTGTGTCTGTTCGTTTGAACACCATTGACATGTAAATACATTAAACGCACCCTAGCCCCGTGTTTACCGGACTTAGACACAAGTTAGGAAACGTTGCACAAGAGATCTGGCACGCTACGATCGTATTTTGCCGTATGATATTTATCACAGAATTTGATAACCTTTAAATAGAGGCGTTTTGTGGTATAGCACTGTTCGACAAGTTTCGGCAGTAATATTCCGTGACGTTGATTAAAATCGTCACAGTCGGCACATGATCTAACAAATCCTACCAGGCGAGATATGTTCACGCCGTATGCAGGTCATTCTGGAATACTGCTATCCGGAAATGGGTAGTTAGGTCAAAATTGTAATCGTCTCTCTAATCGACGTCAGAGAAAGCCCTGATCATTACTGTAAATTACAAACGTCAGATCTTTCATTCATATTTCAGCCGTCGTCCATCAAGAATATCCGCGTCCATAATCCAAGACCTATTCCATATTCCATACAACAGCATTAACACCAAATTAAAAAAAAGATCATGCAAGAGAGAAGCGGTCAACGGTTTTCAATGATGGCGGCAAGACATCATGATGCTCCAAAAATATCAAATTTGTATCGCTGATCAGTATTCCTATTCCACATGATATTCAGTTTAAGTCGTCATCTAGAGAATGATGTATCTCCGTCACACCTTGATTGTGCTTGTTCATATGAACACCATGAGAATATAGGAGCACATGGGTTCATACGACCCTAGTCCCGGGTTAAGCGGAATTATACGCAAGTTCAGAAATGTAACGCCATAGATCTTGCACGCTACGCTCATATTTTTTCTATCAGCATGCAATATGTATCACGCTTGTTGGTGTAGCCCTGTTTTATAAGTTTCTGCAGTTATGTTTTGTGACGTTGATTAAAATCGTTGCATTTAACACAGGATCTAGCAAATGCTACTAGGCGAGATATGTATGCGCCATATGCAGGTCCCACTGGAATATTGATGTCCAGAAAGGGATAGTTTAACGATGTCAATATTGTAATCATCTCTTTTGTCATAAAGTCGACGAGAGAGAAGGCCCGCTTTATTTTTATAGATATATAGGCCCAATTATAATGTTCCATCTGTGCTATAAGTTGTTTCGTTCAAATTCAATGAAGTGTGGAGGGGGGAGGGGGTGAATATCCTTCACGGCGTCGCTAATATAGGGATTATCCAGTGCTAAAAGATGGTCTATATAGCGTTTGGTGAATGAGAAAGAACGGGCTATGGAATTCGCTATCTAGTTCTTCCACAAAATGTTTTGAGTTTTTAAGTATCCACATGCTTTCGACATCTGAATTTCTCCAAAAGGCAGCACAATAATTCCCCAAATGATTTAACTGCTTGCAGGGCTCTTGTTTTCAATGTACTATTGAACAGAACTTCAATTGTACAACTTCTGAAACCAGCTATGATTTAACTGCTGGCAGGGTTCTTGTTCAAAAAGTGGCCAGAAGTTTAGGTGTACAACTCCTGGAACCATATTTAACTGATTGCACGGCTCTTGTTAACAAAGTGTACAGCAGTTTAGTTGTACAATTTCTCGAACAAGGACGATGGCAGACAGCAATCTCACACCGTTCCTGAACATAAGCAGATAGCTATACTCTGACATCTGTGCTTGACTCTAGCTTAGGTAATTCTACAAGTCGAAGAGCATTACACTCCCCCTTAATGAAGACTATATTCCGATGACGAGAAAGACCAACGTATTACTACTTCTTGATTAGCTTATACAAATTACTGAACCATTACACTCACAATGGAATTTAAAAAACGAGGCAGCGCCTGATGATGAAGCACTAAGGCAAATTATGGATATGGAATGATTAGATATGGAAATATTTATTCCAGATGATTTTCAAAGATATTATAACATCAACGGTGGCAACAAAGAAGCGATGAGAAAGAAGTCCAATCTACTTCACTTTCAAATAATTATCCGAACAAATTTCGTCTTCGGTAATATAATGTATTTCTGTCACGCATGGACTGTGTGTGTTTATTTGAAAAACATGGAGATATTAAATACATAGACTTCAATTGTGACCTTGACCGTTGAACTTCCGGCCTCAATTTTGGTACCCGACACATCGCTTCCCACTAATGCCTCCACTAACAAAAATGTGATTTCCACTGACCTTGACCTTTGACATTTCGACCTCAATAAGTTTCTCGTTTCCCATTAGCTTGAAATATTTCTGAATTTTGGATCACAATCCATATCCTTGGACTGAAGTAATGACACAGACAATATTTTCAATACTTTCCTGTTGTTTTTGGGGGAGTGAATTGAGATAATTTACTGATTCGCAGGCCACAGTGTATTTGATCTTTGACCCAGTGAACTCAATTTGGTGCGTCATATCTGCTTGACCATATCCTGGTCAAATTTGAGAGAAATCGGTCAGTTTGATTATCATTTAAGGAACTAAAGAACGAGACTCAGGAGAACAAGGAGGAAAAAGATGCTGTATATTCCAAATGACTTCACAAAGCCCTGACGTTGTCCAAAGGTATGCACAAAATATCTTGTCAGCATCATTGAAAAATAGCTTATGTGTATGTATAATATGATTTTTTTTAATTTGGTGCTATTGTTGTTAATATATTTATTGACGATACGTAAGCTCGAGTGAGTTACGTTCGTCGGACCGCCTGTGGTTTTAGGGTACATTCAGTTCTGGTTTGTGGTATCATCGGGTGGTTTTCAGTCGATTATGTTTGTAAGTGGGTTTTGTGCGTGTTGTTATAGTTGTGCAAACAAGGAATAGTGTTCAGCTTGGGTGTACGCGGGGTATCGGGTTATTTAAGACGGTAAACGTGTGTGCTGGTCATTCGAGGTTTAGCATTGCATTCATGCTCGTATTTACCGTATATTGCATCACCAAATCGAGGTTTAGCATACCGTATATTGCATCACCAAATCATTCAGCATGACTGACCGGGACCGTGCGGATCAAGAACCTGGAGAACGATTTCGACCGCAAGTTTCTGAACTGAGACATAATCTCCAGCTATTCAATCGCCGGGATTTCAGTAGAAGTTAGTACCGGTAGTTTGAAGAAGACAAACTATATATTTGACAAAGAGCTGGAATCAAAAAGCAGTTCTATCATATCTCAGTTTTTGACAACGGGATTAATCATACATGTGTGCGTTCCAGAAAGGAGACGCTTTGCAAGTTTGTGAAATCTGCTGACTACACACGGGAAGCCAACCACCTCCTTTCTCGGAGCATCCAATTCGCTCAACTATCGACGTTTATACTTTCTTTGGTATCCGGAACCCAACCCTGGCTGCGGTCAATATACGATACATCGGCGCATGCCTTTCCTCCTGGGGTTTTGCGACCCAGACGTGCTAATCCAAATGCCAGGTCCAGGTGGACACGCTTTCCAAAGAGCGTACTGATGAGTATTAACACAGAGTACAGTAGCACTTGCAGGAAAAGAGATCAGAATCTCAGAGATAAGTATTGTTTTGTTGTATATAATTGAGCAATTGAATATTATATACACGACTTTTTGAACGAACAGAATTTTCAGATCAAATTTTGACAGACGCTTAATATGAATATGAACATGGTTAAGCAAACATTTTTGCGAACGGAGTATTAGAATGTAGTTTAATGGGAAGGAAAAGGAACATGTAAATTTCATATTAGACGGGATCTTTAAAGGTCAGGGTAATCGAATGTTACCAGTATATGGCACACAGGGTGTTCTAATTGAGCTTCCCCTCTAAGATATACAGCTAACAGGTGAGCTGAGCATTTGCATTGTCTCAAACATATGGTTTTAAACATGTTAAGGATAGCTATCCCCTTAGAGGGTCAAAAGTGGACATTTTTTTTTTATTTCTTCATTCAAATATTCACTATTTCCTCTAACATTTGGTGAACAAATGAAATAAAAATTATAAATAGAAGTGCTTCAATATCAGGATTAAAACATTAATTTCCGAGGCCCTGGAACAATTAAACAGATTGCCTTAGCTTGGGCTTGGCTACTATTACTTTTGCCTGTTAAATTTTCCTTTCCAAAACTCATTTCCGCAGTATTATGGTAAGCTAATTATCTATTAGTCCTACTTATTTACATTAATGATCAAAACCATGCAAACATCCTTATTTTTGTTTCTAATTATGACAGTGACACTTCACTCAGACACCCGCCGTGAAGTAATCTACACAGGTGTGACACAAGTTTAGCAGGTTTTTTAAGTTTAAATTGGACTTTAAACTGACTTGATGAAAAAAACTTAGTGTAATAGTTATCCAGAATAAACAGGAATTCGAGTAGGTCCCATTAGACAGATTAAAAATGTATTTGACAATAGAATTCAAGCAAAAAATAGGGATTAATTCATCAGATGTATAGCTGGACACATTTTGCCCGATTTCTAGCCTTTCATTTTTGTACAAAATCCGAAATTCAAACGTGTATTTCTCGAAAAGTATCCATGCTACGCTTTTGAAATTTGGCATGCTTGTTACTTATAAGGTGATATAGAAAACCTTTTCTCATTTTTTGTGTAAGTTCAGCTTCGTTTTTTAATTATCCAACTTTTAAGACAAACGACCGTAAAAAAAATACATTTTTTTTTAATTTATTTTAGTAAAATAGTTATAAAAACAAAACCAGGCAAAAATTAAAAAAAAATGAGATGAAGTTTACTAGTTCGAATTGTCTCCTTCCAAGGTATACCATCAAAGTTGAAACAAGACCAACAGTTTTCATGAGATTTCAATTGAAAAATGGATGCTATTGTTTTCATTTTAATTTTTTAAAGTTGGAATATTTTCTACACAGTAGCAGCGTCAGTTATACAAATCATAGAGTTGGAATCCCTACGATGTATGCTTTCATAAAATATATAGTTTATTATGGTTATCTTGTATATTTATTGATACAGACGACAACTTGTCATGGGGGTGCAAAAACTGCCTCTAATGGGATAGCTATCCTTAAATCAGTAGAACAGATAAAATCTCTGGGCTTGGGGTTACGTTCATTGTCCCTTTGTTTTCCGGCCGGTGGTCTCAGTAAAATCATTCAATTTTCAGGATATGCCTAACAAAAGCTGTAATTCACACACAGCATTATGTGCTGGTTGGTTTATGTAGATACAATGGTGGCTTCCTTGAAGAGGATCTATGTCACTAATTCTCAGTTGCAATTATTGTTTATTACTAGTTTTACTGAGTCAAAATGAAAACAGAATGAAGAATTGTTACAGTAACAATATCCTACAGAAGAAAATGCTATTTGCTCTCAATTCCACATTGTTATGGGAAATTTTGAGGCAGTTCAACGCTTTCCATGCTCCTTAAATTATACATCATTTTTATCATATTCTGTTGAGAAAATGGGCAAGAATCAATGGTGTTTGTTCCGCCAGTGGGCAATTTCTATTTATACATGAGTTTTCATTCAAAAACTGAGTTACTGATGTGCGTTCATTGAGTACTAGAGAGTACCATAGAGGAGTTTTCTTTCGGTGTTTAGCCTTGGTGGCATTTGTGGAGGCCCTGGTGGCATATATGATGTGTAAGCCTTGGTGGCATGTTATGAAGGCCTCGGTGGCGTATTTTGTTGTTAGCCAGGTGGCCGAGAGACTGTCTACGTGTCGGAGCGCCAACGGGCAATTTCTAAGCTGTTTACAGCATCAAGATTTAGCTTCTTCGTAACCTTTTAAAACTTATATAGGGATTAAGATGATACGCTGCTAGTCGCACTGATAAAAACGACAGGGAAGTATCTGTTTCTGAATATACATATATTACTAGTAAATAGATATTCACAGGGAAAATGTCCTTAAAAAAAATTTCTTCTTTTATTTTAAATATTGCTGTATAATCACCCTATTCCGTATTACAGGATTCAAGTATAGCGGTAAATCTCTTTATAGTGACGCTCACTTGATACGTGATTTTTCATTCGAAAACTGAGTTACTAATGTCCGTTCATTGAGTACTAGAGAGTGCAATAGGAGTTTTCTTCTGGTGGTCAGCCTTGGTGGCATTTGTGGAAGCCTCGGTGGCATATCATGTGTAAGCCTTGGTGGCATGTTATAACGCCTTGGTGGGGTAATCTGTTGTAAGCTAGGTGGCTGAGAGACTGTCTACGTGTCGACAGTGAGTGAAGTAATGGTGACGTGAAAAGTTCAGTAGTGCGGGCCGCACACTTGCAGTGTTGGCCGAGTTCTGCTACATCTAACCTATGTCCGCCTTGCCTCCTCCGGTTATACGTATGGTAATGAACTAAATAAAAAATGAAATTGACGAAGCACTGAGCTGATTGTCGTCTTTTCGATTTTCTGAATTTTTTATCAAAGAAGCATTATTCTGACTTCTGTTCTTGCATCGGTCTCATCGGCTCCAAAAATTTACTAATATGTGGTCATTTTGATTTTTGTTTTGCAGCGGTTTGATTGGCTCCAGAATTTCCTTTTCTATCATTATTCTGTTATTCTAACAGACAACAGATGACACTTTTGAAACTCAAAATGATGGTAAGGGCTACTAATATGCATGGTACAAGATGGCTGTAGAGCCGGTTAATTCTCATCATGGATATTACAGGTTATTAGTTGGCTGCACAGCCGAAGAATACTGGATATTGATATGATCAGAGAGATAATGAATATGGATACTAATACGGCCACAGAGCCGAATGAATACTGGTTAAATGTGGGCCGCAGGGCCGGAGAATACTGGATATCATCAATATGATCAGATATATGCATCGGCTCAGAGCCAGAAATGATTCAAGTTTACATGAGTCCTATTTTGCCTTTCATGAACTTAAGCGTTTTAATTCAGTGAAATGTCAGGTGAGAGATCGCCTTTATCTAATCAATAGGGATACTACTATTCATAAGCAATACCGAAAATACAGAAATATATTAAATCATACGATTCGCACATCCAGAAAACACTATTTTGAACGGAAATTCAACGAAAGCACTCAAGATATCAGAGGTACATGGAAGGTATTAAAACAGCTATTGAACAGGAATAAATCTCAAATTTCGGACTCCTTTAACATTCGTGGTCAGACAGTAACAGACAAAAAACTTATAGCCGATATATTCAATGAATATTTTACTACAGTTGCCTCAAACTTAGATAACCAAATTCCACATTCTACGTCAAATTTTCGTGATTATCTCGGTACCCCTATTCCTAATAATTTTGAATTCTCCCGGGTAACTGAAGATGAAGTTAAGAGCACGATCCTATCATTAAAATCATCATCTCCTGGTCTAGACGATATACGCATATCCACGATTAAATTAGTGTCTGATCACCTTTCCGAACCATTGTCTTCTATCATTAATTCATCTTTCAATTCAGGAATAGTACCTGCTTTGTTAAAACACGCAAAAGTAACCCCAGTATTCAAAGCAGATGATCAATTTACGCTTTCGAATTATAGACCAATATCAGTACTGCCTTGCTTCAGCAAAATACTAGAAAAACTTGCCGTGACTAAAATTACAGAATTTCTCGACAGTAACGACATAATATAAAAAAATCAATATGTTTTTAGGGCTAACCACTCGACATCTCTTGCGGCATGCTCCCTCTATGACATATTGATATCTGCTAAAGAATCCAAACTATATAGTGTTGTTTCATTTCTAGACCTGTCGAAAGCATTCGACACCGTTAACCACGACATCCTGCTTACCAAACTTGAGCATTATGGCCTCCGTGGTGTATCTAATAGCTGGTCAAATAGCTATCTCTCCGAGCGTCTACAAACCGTAGTTTATAATGGTATTTTATCCGAATCAATGTCTATTTCCCATGGCGTCCCCCAAGGATCAATTTTAGGGCCTCTGTTGGTTTTACTATACATAAATGACATAAGCGAAGCAACAGACCTCGTAAAAATTATTCTGTTTGCTGACGACACCAGTGTTGTCTTTTCCTCGAAGGATATTAATGATGCGTTCAATACTATGTCCCAACAACTACATAACTTAAATACCTGGCTATGTTGCAAGCGTTTATCATTAAATATAAAGAAGACAAAATACATGCTAATAACACCCAACACCCACAAATCCTCGGTAACTGTCCCCCATCTATCTATTCTCGGCACAGAAATCGAACAAGTTAACCTATTCAAATTTTTAGGCTTATATTTTAATAACCAGCTAAACTGGAGAACACACATCCACTACATATGCAATAAAATATCGCGAAACATCGGAATTATAAACCATATACGTAGTGCTTTAAACACTAAAACACTTCTAATCTTGTACTACAGTTTAATACTTCCTTATCTATCGTACTGTAATGTCTTGTGGGGAAATACATACATCACACATTTAAAACCCCTACCCTTGCTCCAAAAACGTGCTTTGAGAGTCGTAACATTGTCACAAAAACGTGATCATACATTGCCATTATTCACAAAGTACAAAATTTTGCAACTAGATAATCTCAATATATATCAATGCTTACTATTGGTTCGCAAATTTTTTCACCATCCTCTTAAACTACCATTAAATTTTCGAGCATATTTCAGGAAACAATCGGAAATACACCGTTACAGTACACGGGGTCAAGAAGTTAATTTGTTCAGACCGTTCTATTATTCAATTTATCTTTCTATTCTCTCAAAACCAAAGGCTCTAGAGAGTGGAACAAATTACCTGCTGCTATGAAATGTATCGATTCCATTTCCTTATTTAAGTCCAAATTGAAAGACTATTTTACTGGAAACTGACCTACCTCACATCATAAATATACATGTGCATTCTCTTTTTGTATTATTCTTTTCATCATCCACAAGTTATTCTTTATTCAATTTGGTATTTATGGGATAGAACAAGCCCCTCGGGGTTTTATTCCCGCCATTTGTCTGGCGTGCATTTTCTAATATTACAACTACTGTTTCTTTTATGACCGCCATTTCTTTTATGACTAAGTGCATTCATTGGTGAATAAAATCAAATCAAATCAAATCAGATCACTATAGCAATTGGATGGTTCACCCGATTCATGGTGTGCCAGAGCGGTACGCCCACTTAGTAGCATGTAAAGCGTACGGTACGCTAGTTGTCCTCAAATGACCTTCGGTGGCTTTTTGGCATCTAATTTCTTGCTAACTTAATTGGGAATCATACGTGCGTGACGTCACAAATTTTCCAGTCCAGAACGTAATTTCATGTTCGGGAACAAAATAAATGCTTGTCTGGTTCTGAAGTTTAGAGTCACATGACCTAAGTAAAACAAGATGCTGGATAATTGATACTTTTTGTCGTTGCACGTACTGTATGTAGATTAAACATATATTAACCCAAGTCAGCCGTAAGACTTTTCGTTAAATTCACTCGGCGCGTTTTCATTTCTGTTTGATTGTTCAAGAGAGCATGCACACGCACACACAATAGCCACTGGGCGTAAACGTGACGTACACACATGTATCGGCTCAGAGCCAAGAAGCCGTTGCGGCTTGTGAGTGGAACTTTGTATTCGGCCGTGGGCCAGTAAGCTCCTGGAGCTCATGGTGGTGCACCAGTTTTTCGAAGGTGACGGGTTTTGACTAACATTTTGCTGCCTAACAGACAGGTGGTCTGTTCAGAAAGCGACCGTGGGCCAGTAAGCTCCTGGAGCTCATGGTGGTGCACCAGTTTTTCGAAGGTGACGGGTTTTGACTAACATTTTGCTGCCTAACAGACAGGTGGTCTGTTCAGAATGCGGTCGTTTCTAGGTATACTGGGTGCAAATAAGACTAACGGGTCCTTTATTTTATATAGCAATTGCCGATTATTTCATTCTACTTTCGGGAAGAAATTAGACAAGAGTAGGTTCGGTCGCGTGCCCGGACAGACGATGATTTAAAACAAGAAATTCAGTGTCTCTTAATTTTTATACATGTGTATTCTGCATAGTTTATATTATCTCAGCTGTCCTTCTTTCTTTATCGGTCGGATGCAACATCGCTAACGACCTGCTCCTATGATGAAAGAGAGCGTTCGTGTTAGTTTGTAAATAATTTATATTCGTTTGAGGTACGAATTAGAATATAAATATATTTATTGACGATACGTAAGCTCGAGTGAGTTACGTTCGTCGGACCGCCTGTGGTTTTAGGGTACATTCAGTTCTGGTTTGTGGTATCGTCGGGTGGTTTTCAGTCGATTATGTTTGTAAGTGGCTTTTGTGCGTGTTGTTATAGTTGTGCAAACAAGGAACAGTGTTCAGCTTGGGGTACGCGGGGTATCGGGTTATTTAAGACGGTAAACGTGTGTGCTGGTCATTCGAGGTTTAGCATTGCATTCATGCTCGTATTTACCGTATATTGCATCACCAAATCGAATCTTATGGAAGCGTCTACCATATTGTTTAAGAACGTTTTAATATTTCTTTGCGGGCTGAGAGCGAGATAGAGCGAGATATAGCGATAGGTCTGTTGTTATGTGTATCGCTCAATCTCAGTAAACTCAGATATAATATCACGGAATACTATATCTGAATTCAGCCCTATATAAATCCCATGCGAATCTGAAGCTAGATTTGTTAGTCAATCACGTGGCTAGCTTGCTGAAATCACGCCCACAGTAATTACACACGGTAGCACGTGGACTGATATATAAAAATTATCGGGAAACAGTATTCAAATACGGCATAATTTCCAGACGGTCTACATGGTAAAAAGTGCAGATCAAAGAGTTTACTCCCGCCGCAAAGTCTGGCTTTGTTAGGGGGTAGACAATATCAAAGGATTTGGTCGCGCGAAGATGTTGATCTCCGTGAAGAAAACGTCAATCATTGTCAGAGAGAAAAGTCAGAAATTGTCGTGATTGGCTTATTATGGGATCTCGCAGAATACCCTTATGAAAATTTACCATAAAAATCTATAGTTGAAATCTATAGATTACTATCGATTTTGTGGTACTTTTGCGGATTTACTACAGTTGAAATTCTATAGCTTACTACAAATTAACTATAGCTTACTACAAATTAACTATAGCTTACTATAAATTAACTATAGCTTACTATAAATTAACTATAGATTACTATAACTATAGCTTACTACAAATTAACTATAGCTTACTATAAATTAACTATAGCTTACTATAACTATAGCTTACTATAAATTAACTATAGATTACTATAACTATAGCTATCTATAGAATTTTATAGTATCTATAGCTTCATTAATTTCTATAGAAAACTATATAGCGTTATAGATTTTGATAGAAAATTATAGAATTCTATACATATAGCACTATAGATTTTGATAGAAATCAAAGGTGTTGTAGAATAGTGGAAAACTATAGATTTTGATTGAAAACTATAGGTTGATAGCTTCACTCTGGGCTTCGGACTGGGTATTTATGTTACATCCTCAATACTGAACAACATTGTAGCATAATCTATTTCAGAGAATGACAATGCTCTGATAACACAATGAAAATAACACAAAATAGTTTCTTATATAATAATTCTTTATTCTAAAAAAAACTGCCAGCACATCGTACAACATAATAAAAAGCACTGAGTTAATGTCCCCAAAAAATCACCACCCTGTTAACGTTAAAAACAATTACTTCTTGGTTTGCTTCGATGAGTTGTTCAGCTTTAGTCGAATAACTGGAAGGAGAAAAGAAAGAAAGGAAAAATGTAGAGTTGGCAAATTATTTAGTATATGTTTCAAAGGGACATTACTGCAAGTCTGAACTTGTTGACAACTGCATTCGATTACAGTTAATTGAATTTAATTAGTTATTATGAAGGAAACCATATTATGATTACTACTGTGTTCTTGTGATGGGTAAGAAATACTTACCAATATGAAATGAATGTCTTCTTCCTCCAATGCTGCCTTCACTGTGTCATCATTCGTCTTGCTGGACTTCATATCAGACAAGGAGTGGGAAGCCATATATTCCAGAGAGTACATTCCAGACATCATGTCATTGACAAACTTCTGTGCCGAAGTTCTGGTGCATCTATTCACGACCATGTGAGAAAGTGGCTGCAAAGAAATTTTGAGGTTAAATGTCGTATCTCGCAAAATTTTAGAAAACTAAGAAGATGCATTTAAGCTTCTGATTAGTTTTAACAATCTTGATAAAATCTCAAAATATGGGTAGTAACACAATTAATACAGGCAAGCAAGACTCAGAAATGTCCAATTCTCTTAATTGATACAGATAATTAATTTCAAACAGTGACAGCAATAATTTACTTACCGTAGCTGTGGTTACATCCCGGCGTCACTTAAATCCTCGGATGATCCAGTTGATGGATCTGGTGATGAGGGTGATGGCATATGATGTGGCAAGGGTTCGGATGTTGATGGTGTCGGCAGCTGACGTGGTTCTGCTGGGCGAGTGTATGCCTGGCGTTATGCCACCTCCTTCATTGTCTTCACCGAGGTCTTGATGTCATCAAGTACAGATGGAAGTTCTGTGAAATAAAATATACAAAATGTGTACTGAGAGTTGGATTGATAATATTCAGTCAGAATGTTAATAGTCAGAATTGCAGAATCTTGTTGACAAAGGATCAACAATGTTTTAAAACTTTCAAATCTCATTAAATTATTATTTATTTAGATTAATTGCATTAAATGATTATTTACAAGTGATCGCTTGTTAACCATTAAAATTCAGTGTCATTTAATATGCATTTTACTGGTTAGCAAATTTGCAAAAACTCAAATTTAAAATCTTACCAGTAAGTGTAGATAATGCGTCACTTTCAAAGACCTGTTTTCTGACTTTAGAGACTGGTTCTCCGCTCTCAGCTCTTCAACTTCTTTCTGCAGAGCCCTCAGGTCTGCTCGGCTACTAGAATACTACAAAGAAGAAGAAAACTAAAATCAATAGGCCCCAAACCCACACATTTTGTCCACATTGAGAGAAATTTGGATTAATATTATTAGAAATAGTTATCTAAAAGGGATCAGTAAAATAGATGAGACAATTCATGAGCAATGTTCTCAATAGTCAAAATAATGAATTATTTGATAATAGCCTAGGGATTTAGCTGAATAGTCCTGATAGTTGAATTTATACTTACTTCATCTAACACGTCTTGAACAGGTGCCACTGGAAGTTTTCCTTGTCGCTGTTTTTTTAACTTCTAAAGGATGTTGTTTGACTCATTCTTTTAGGCATCACGAACTGTCTTGCTCATCTTCTTTGTAGGGTCTGTGATCTCCTGTGGGAAAAACAATTATTAACATATCATATCGTGATTTATTTTGAAAATAAATTCACCAATTTTCAACTCAATTCTGTACTAACACTGACATGGCCAAACAATTGTTTGTAGGACTGTTTATTTATTCATATGAAGTAATCAACAGGACATTTGAGTAACCAAACAACCTGGAAATTCTAATAAATGACATTTTTTCAGATAATGTGTAAAACTGGATGATAGCATGTACAGTAGACGATACCCCCCCCCCCAAACAAGGGTGAAATTATCACAATTGAAAAGTACACAAATGGGGTACAACATGTATTAAAGCTCAGGCAACAAGACTATTTTACGTTTATATTGATATATAAGAGGCATGCAATGGAGTGTTCGATGATGAACAATGGATGATACTAACCATAATTTGTCATATCATATAGTTCAGCCCTTAACTGGATAAAAAGCATCCCAAGTTCAGCTTGTCAGGAATAGTACACATCACTGGTACATTAATTTGGCCTACCCGAAACTGGGCAAAGCTGTGTTGTAAGCGTATTTGTATTCTTTCACCAGAATCCACAGTGAAGCTGTGAACATAATAAAAACATAATTGATAAACTGTTCATTATGGTGTGGTGAGGAGAGATGCAATTTGACAGGACAGGAAGCTCAGACTGTGAAACCGACAGTATGAAATGAAAGCCAGGACTTGAAAGAATCATAAATTACTGTTATCAGTTCATTCATATGTTATGTCAAGTTTTTCAAGTAAACATCGGAAATGGCTTGTCTATTGAATCTGAGGAAGTAAGCTTGTGTCTACGAAAGCTCTTGTTGAAATAAACTAGTGAGTCTCAAAGGTGCTACCTTTTGTTTATTTGTCTATTGAAGGTAGATGTTCACAAAAATACCAGTACAGGAAATGACACATTGAGATTGTAAAAACATCCCCTTCAGGTTTCTTACAATGAACTATGCAGGAGTCTCCCAGCATGGTTAATCCCTTACACAACAGACCACTAAGAGAAACTGATCTATTCTTGTGAGATTCACAGGTTATTTCAATTAACAAAATATACATGTCTGTTCAGCAATTGAAAACATCATAATAAATACAATTCTCTGCTATTAAAATATCTGGGTTTTTTATATTAGTTCAGATGGATTTCATTTAAAGTGGAAATCTGTAATTTCTGATAAGATCAATGATTGCTATGGGTGAAATTTTATGTTCACTTATTTCTGAAATATTGGCAAGTATCCCAAGGTCAAGCTCAAAGCCACAACAGTAGAGCCTACCATAATTTTATTTATGATATACTGTTTTAGATATGTGATGTTCAATAATACTGCAAACTGACATTCTCTACGTAAATGCAATTGATATACAAAAGTAATATATTATATCTGTTGTCAATATATTCGACATTTATATATTTTCATTTTCAAATTTGTTTATGTTCACTTGATCAATAACAAATCGAAGAAAATACCTGGATGACTGAGAACGTTCACTCATATTCACTTGATCAAGGCTCGCGGCAAAAGGCCAAAAGCTCATGCATTAAATTGCATTTATGTGGAGACACCCAGACTTTGTGGTCATTTATTTATGACTGTGGTCATTGTGGTCATTTATTTATTTATTTATGCGGTCATTTATTTATATTTCGAGAATGGTACACATACATTTGACGTAATCAATGAGCGTTCAAAGTTGGTAAGGTTAGACAGCATTTTATATCTAAGGTTAATTACACTAGGCTTAATAAAATCAATAAATAAATAAAACTATATGCCTAACTATCCTACCCATAGATTAGAGAAGACGAGAAAATCAACCAACAAGCCACCTTTCCTTCATAAACCGGGGAGATAAATCAATCTTTTCAAGGAAGTATAATGTTTTGGTTGTTTACAGTGTAATATACAAACATATGACAAAGTTATTTATATAACTAAATATATTTTAAACTATTCCAAAATATTCCAGACTTAACAAATGGAGCACTATTACAGCTTGCAAATAAAAAACATTAGGCCCTATCAATTGTTTAATTTTCAAATGTGCAAATCTTTTTCACACTTTAGTGTTGGCGTAAATGATCACTTTAGAATGCTATTTTAGCCTACAAGTTGCAAAAGGTACTTACCATCAATCTCAATCAGTTCCATCAGCCATAGATAATCGGAAATATGACTTTTACTGTCTCCAAATCATTCAGCTGATAACAAAAAACATGGAAACATTCGGCCGCCATCTTTGTTTTTCTCTGTGCAGCGCCACCTAGTGTCAGTGTCAACAAGCAGAGTTACCTCCCCTCCACTTAGGGCAGAGAGACTTTGTAAATATCATTCAAATTGGGAAACCATTTAAAAAATGCACACCAACCTATATTTGTTCTTTGTTTTTCCCCATATTACACAATTATGACTGCAACAACAAGCATAATTCAAAACGTTAACTTTGATTTACCACCAGCGGACATCCTTAATTCAATTTTAATTAAAACTTTAATTCAAAACAATCAAAAATTAAAAACTTCATACATTTATTCCAATTTTAATAAATTTCCGGTTAAGATTATCAGTGAATTCAATTTGGGTTAGAATATTTAAATTTTAGTTTTCAGTGACCTTGCATTTGTTTGGATATCGAACTATGATGGATGGCAATTAGATTTTTTTGTCAATTTTTATTAGCATTTCCTAAATGACATTTCAAAATACTTCACAGTCAAATATCAGCATAACGATAGAATAATATTGAAAATAAAATTAATCCTTCAATTCAATTGTAACATAGTTTATTGAAAATATCAATCATGAGTTTGTATTAAATTCAAGTTAAAATTTAAGATAAATTTCATATGAAACTACCAAAGTTGATATTTGATGCCTCATGAGCAGCAGATTGGAGATTTGTGGTACAAAATCTCTCCCTCCAACTATGAGCAGTCAAATATGGAGAACATTACTTGGGTGTTGTGGACGTTGTGGACTGATATTGAATCATATTAAATTGCAAATCCTATAAGATCTGGATCATATAGGGTCCAAAATACTACACTTGTGTTGTGGTTATGATGCTTTGGGATTTATTAGTATAGCACAACTCTGTAGTACAGTAAAACACTGTTATAGTGAACACTATGCCGGCAGTGTAGTATCTATAGTGTAGAAACCACAAAATAATACAATTGTGTAGTGGTATGCTAATTCTTTTTATATTTTTTTTAGCATAGCTTAACAACTCTGTAATACCGGTACAGTAAAACCCGGCTGTAGTAAATACTACACTGACACTGTAGTAAACTACAGAAACCACAAAATACTACAGATGTGTTGCAGTTTGTAGTATAGCTCAACAACACTGTCTCACCGTAAAACACTGCTGTAGTAAATACTACACGGACACTGTAGTAAACTGTAGAAACTACAAATTACCACAAAAACTACACTTGAGTTGTGATATGCTTTGGTTTTTGTAGTATATTAAAGCACTGCTGTAGTAAATACTACAATGACACTGTAGTAAACTGTAGTAACTATAGAGTACCACAAAATACTATACCTCATCTATAGTTTACTACAAAATACCTCACTTTACTACAGGTTTGCTGTAGTATTTTGTGGTAAAGTGTGGTATATTTTCATAAGGGTATCGGCGAACATTTCACACGAGGTTTTCATAGCGTTACGTCTAGATGGTATTCCCCTGATTTACCATCTTGGTTTACCTAGATTGGTGTATCGCTGTGCGTTTCTTGTTATTCTTTTATGTTTTGAGATTGTACGGCGTAATATATCATAAGCGCAGCCTCATGTTCAGTGATTCACAATCAAGGCGAGAGGATGCAGAAAGGTTAAAGACTATGGTGTTTGGAGGATCGATTCTTGAAGAGTTCGCTGGACAATATCAGTTGCTATGATACTAATTATGAAAAGAACGTCATTATAACAAACGTCATGGTTTGCCCTACTCCCAAGGGTTTGCCGGGCCGCAATGGGGTGGGAGACAGATTTCCTCCTGAGAAGGCTCTTGTGCCGGGGGTTGTTTCTGGCCGGCGGTAGGCACGCAATAACTGTATTCATTCCTGAACATGTTGATACAGATGTAGAACTATGATAGACGATGTCTAACGACGTTACAATGGTCTATAACAGTCAGTTCAGTGTCGCACGTCTGTAATATCCCGCTCTTCTGGGCTCTTTCCAGAATACTCCAGATACACAATTTTCCCAATAAACCAGCACGAATGCAACATCGCTAACGACCTGCTCCTATGATGAAAGAGAGCGTTCGTGTTAGTTTGTAAATAATTTATATTCGGTTGAGGTACGAATTAGAATATAATATGAATTAGGTCTTTGGATTATGGACGCGGAAATTCTTTAATGGACGACGGCTGAATATTGAATGGCGGACTAGACGTTTATATGTATTCACATCAACTCAATCAAAGACTTGGATGAGTAGAACGTATCTTCAACAAATTAACTATACCCTTTGTCCAATTTTGGTCTAGCTCTTTTCTGTTGTTGTTGTTGTTGTTGTTGTTGTTGTTGTTGTTGTTTTTAGCCCACCATCACCAGATGGTGGGCTGTTCAAATCGCTTTTAGACCGTGGTCCGTCGTCCATCCGTCGTCCGTCCGTAAACAATTTCTTGTTATCGCGATTTCTCAGGAACTGCTACATGGATCTTTCTCAAATTTGGTACACAGGTTCCTCTTGGGGTCTAGTTGTGCAAGATACCTTTTCTGGTCCGATTCGAAAATCCAATATGGCCACCAGGCAGCCATCTTTGATTTCCCCATGAAACCTTGTTATCGCGATTTCTCAGGAACTACTGCACGGATCTTTCTCAAACTTGGTACACAGGTACCCCAGTGGGTCTAGTTGTGCAAGATACCTTTTTGGTCCGATTCGAAATCCAATATGGGCACAAGGCGGCCATCTTGGATTTCCCAATGAAACCTTGTTTTCGCGATTTATCAGGAACTACTACATGGATCTTTCTCAAATTTGGTACACAGGTTCCCCAGTGGGACTAGTTGTGCAAGATACCTTTTTGGTCCGATTCGAAATCCAATATGGGCACAAGGCGGCCATCTTGGATTTCCCCATGGAACCTTGTTATCGCGATTTCTCAAGAACTACACCATGGATCTTTCTCAAATTTGGTACACATGTTCCCCTTGGGGTCTAGTTGTGCAAGATACCTTTTCCGGTCCGATTCGAAAATCCAATATGGCCACCAGGCAGCCATCTTGGATTTCCCCCATGAAACTTTGTTATTGTCCTTTCTCAGGAAGTATTGCATGGATCTTTCTCAAATTTGGTACACAGGTTCCCCTTGGGGTCTAGTTGTGTAAGATACCTTTTTCAGTCCGAATCGAAAATCCAATATGGCCACCAGGCGGCCATCCTATATTTCCCCACGAAACATTGTTATCGCGATTTCTCAGGAACTACTGCATGGATCTTTCTCAAATTTGGTACACAGGTTCCCCTTGTGGTCTAGTTGTGCAAGATACCTTTTCTGGTCTGATTCGAAAATCCAATATGGCCACCTGGCAGCCATCTTTGATTTCCCCATGAACCTTTGTTATCGTGATTTCTCAGGAAGTACTGCATGGATCTTTCTCAAATTTGATATACAGGTTCCCCAGTGGGACTAGTTGTGCAAGATGCCTTTTTTGGTCCGATTCGAAATCCAATATGGCGACAAGGCGGCCATCTTGGATTTCCCCATGAAACCTTGTTATCGCGATTTCTCAGGAACTATAGCATGGATCTTTCTCAAATTTGGTACACAGGTTCCCCTTGGGGTCTAGTTGTGCAAGATACCTTTTCTGGTCCGATTCGAAAATCCAATATGGCCACAAGGCGACCATCTTGGATTTCCCAATGAAACCTTGTTTTCGCGATTTCTCAGGAACTACTGCATGGATCTTTCTCAAATTTGGTACACATGTTCCCCTTGGGGTCTAGTTGTGCAAGATGCCTGTTCTGGTCCGATTCGACAATCCAGTATGGCCACCAGGCAGCCATCTTGGATTTCCCCCATGAAACTTTGTTATTGTCATTTCTCATGAAGTATTGCATGGATCTTTCTTAAATTTGGTACACAGGTTCCCCTTTAGGGTCTAGTTGTGCAAGATACTTTTTTTCAGTCCGATTCGAAATCCAATATGGGCACAAGGCGGCCATCTTGGATTTCCCCACGAAACATTGTTATCGCGATTTCTCAGCAACTACTGCATGGATCTTTCTCAAATCTGGTACACAGGTTCCCCTTGGGGTGTAGTTGTGCAAGATACCTTTTATGGTCCGATTCGAAAATCCGATATGGCCACAAGGCGACCATCTTTGATTTCCCAATGAAACCTTGTTTTCGCGATTTCTCAGAAACCACTGCATGGATATTTCTCAAATTTGGTACACATGTTCCCCTTGGGTTCTAGTTGTGCAAGATACCTTTTCTGGTCCGATTCGAAATTCCAATATGGCCACCAGGCAGCCATCTTGGATTTCCCCATGAAACTTTGTTATTGTCATTTCTCATGAAGTATTGCATGGATCTTTCTCAAATTTGGTACACCGGTTCCCCTTAGGGTCTAGTTGTGCAAGATACCTTTTTCAGTCCGAATCGAAAATCCAATATGGCCACCAGACGGCCATCCTATATTTCCCCACGAAACTTTGTTATCGTGATTTCTCAGATAGTATTGCCTGGATCTTTCTCAAATTCGGTACACAGGTTCCCCTTGGGGTCTAGTTGTGCATGATACCTTTTCTGGTCCGATTCGAAAATGCAATATGGTCACAAGGCGGCCATCTTGGATTTCCCCATGAAACCTTGTTATCGCGATTTCTCGGGAACTACTCCATGGATCTTCCTCAAATTCGGTACACAGGTTCCCCTTGGGGTCTAGTTGTACAACATTCTTTTTCTGGTCCGATTCGTAAATCCAATATGGCCACCAGGCAGCCATCTTGGATTTCCTCGTGAAACCTTTTTATCGCTATTTCTCAGGAACTACTACATGGATCTTTCTCAAATTTGGTACACAGGTTCCCTTTGGGGTCTAGTTGTGCAAGATACCTTTTCTGGTCCGATTCGAAAATCCGATATGGCCACAAGGCGACCATCTTGGATTTCCCAAGGAAACCTTGTTTTCGCGATTTCTCAGAAACCACTGCATGGATCTTTCTCAAATTTGGTACACATATTCCCCTTGGGTTCTAGTTGTGCAAGATACCTTTTCTGGTCCGATTCGAAATTCCAATATGGCCACCAGGCAGCCATCTTGGATTACCCCATGAAACTTTGTTATTGTCATTTCTCATGAAGTATTGCATGGATCTTTCTCAAATTTGGTACACCGGTTCCCCTTAGGGTCTAGTTGTGCAAGATACCTTTTTCAGTCCGAATCGAAAATCGAATATGGCCACCAGGCGGCCATCTTTGATTTCCCCATGAAACCTTGTTATCGCGATTTCTCGGGAACTACTCGATGGATCTTCCCTTTGTGGTCTAGTAGTACAACATTCTTTTTCTGGTCCGATTCGTAAATTCAATATGGCCACCAGGCAGCCATCTTGGATTTCCCCGTGAAACCTTTTTATCGCTATTTCTCAGGAACTACTACATGGATCTTTCTCAAATTTGGTACACAGGTTTCCTTTGGGGTCTAGTTGTGCATGATACCTTTTTTGGTCCGATTCGAAAATCCAATATGGCCACAAAGCAGCCATGTTGGATTTCCCCATGAAACTTTGTTATTGCGATTTCTTAGGAACTACTGCATGAATCTTTGTCAAATTTGGTACACAGGTTCCTCTTGTGATCTAGTTGTGCAAGATACGTCTTTCTTTCCGATTCGAAAAACCAATATGGCCACCAGCCGGCCATCTTGGATCCCCCATGCAACTTTGTTATCATGATTTCTCAGAAAGTACTGCATGGATCTTTCTCAAATTTGGTACATAGGTTCCCATTGGGGTCTAGTTGTGCAAATTACCCTTTCCTCTTCCGATTCGAAAATCCAGTTTGGCCACCAGGTGCCCATCTTGGATTTCCCCTTGAAACATAGTTATCATGAATTCTCAGGAACTGCTTTATGGATCTTTCTGAAATTTTTGGTCCGATTCGAAAATCCAAGTTACGCTCCAAATTAATACGGTATTCCTGAGTTGTGACGTTGCATCACACGATTCGGCGGATCAAACGGTGGGAAATATTCTAAAAAGTGACTATAGAGAATGTCCATACCTTCACCTTCCATATCAAGAGGTTCCAATAATTCGGAATTAAAATGTATTTCTTCAAATTTTAAATCAGTTTTCTTTAGTCCAGTGAACTGCCCCACTGTTTCGTCTGGCGACGAGTCGGCTACATGAAGGGACGTCATTCTTGTGACACAACGTTACAACTCGACAACTGTAGACTTTTGCGTGTTTCATCAGGATTCAGACATTTTTGAAGTTTCAACAATACTGCGCGGATCCCTTCAGTATTGAGTATTGTACCATCTTACAGTTTTCGAGATTGGTATCTTAAAAGAGATATCTCAAACTAGCTCAGTAAACGGAACAGAATTCGTTCCTAATTATAAAATCTTAAGTATGTTTCATAGCTCATGCCAAAGGGTCGAGGAGATTTGTCTTCGCTTCCAGTACCCAATGATGACACGCGTTCATTGATGACAAAAAAACTACGAAACGAAGACGAAAGATCCTCCGGACATTCACTTTTAGACTAACTTTTCTCTTGTACTATAACAACCGACATAAGTACAGTTTCTAGAAATCTTGAAACTCCTTAAACTTAGAAAGATAATATCGTGTTGTTTTCCAGTGTTCCTTTTTCGATCAGATTCGAAATTCTGTAAACAAAATTACAAATCAATCGTTTGTTCTTAGTAACAATGGACAAAAAGATCCTCTTGTCATTAGCTTACAATTATCAGACAATGGTGGGCGCCAAGATCCTTCAGGATCTCTCGTTTCTTCCTGTTTTAAATTCAATTTTTCTTTCCGTTTTCAATCGATGTTAAAAAATCAGAATACTTTGGAAAACTGAAAACTTTGGAAGTCTTGGATGAGTAGAACATTTCTTCAACAAATTAACTATTACAACACATATGCTCTTTTTCCAATTTTGGCCTAGACCTTTATCTGTTGTTGTTGTGTGTTTCTTCCTGTTTTCAATTCCATTTTACTTTCCGTTTGCAATCGATGTTAAAAGATCTGAATACTTTGGAAAACTGAATCACCGTTATTTTAATAATCTAGTTCGAAGAACCCTGCCAAATTTCAAATTTCTTTCTATCTCTTAGGTGATTGTTTGACATAAGTGTGAATGCCAGTCTAAAAGGGTCCACTTGATCTGGCAAAATGTTGCCACTCCTGAAAAGATTTGAAAGGGTAAAATTTCACCTAATTAAACATGTATTCAGCAAAACAATCCCACCTGGAGAAACATGCATTCACCAAAACAATTTCACCTGGAGAAACATGTATCCACCAAAACAATCTCACCTGGAGAAACATGTATTCACCAAAACAATCTCACCTGGGGAAACATGTATTCACCAAAACATTCTCACCTGGAGAAATATGTATTCACCAAAACAATCCCACCTGGAGAAACATGTATTCGCCAAAACAATCTCACATGGAGAAACATGTATTCACCGAAACAATCTCGCCTGGAGAAAGAATTTATATAGTATTTAAGGAGTGTTCAATGTTTTTTGCAACTTTTCTCGTATAAATGAATTGATCCGTTTACATCAAATTATCAGGCTTTGACGAAATACATACGATGTTCCAAAACAATTTCATCTGGTCTCGTGTCAAGAAGGACCCCTATGATGTCAGAAAACTGATTGACGCCCATCAATATTGGAACGTCCCAGTAATCCATTCAACCGAAGCTTTTCTTCATCCGGGTTTGGTTTCGCACTTCCGCCACATTCGATTAATCATAATGTTTTTCCGCATTAATATAAACAAACGTATCCCATTGGCGCAAATTATGCCGAGTTGTCTCACGTTCGGTACCACAGCCATTGCCGAATACATGTATGTAGATAGCTATATGTGGAATTGATCCGAAGATATGAAACATAGCACTTCTGCACATTAGGATAGAATTTTGTCACCAGTATACGAGATTTGTCACCCATGACATCATCTAGCAAAGTGAACAGTATCTAGCAAATGTTGCTATGCGAGATATATATTTAGAATAGTCTACGATATCTGACCTTACACTCTGTCCTTTGGGTGCTGGTTCCATCGGTTTCTTGGGCCTAAATTTTGTTTAAGTGTTGAGATATATGATTGTTGTCTTCAACCAATCTAGATAGCATAACAAAATATTCGCAAATAATAATATATATAACGAGAGATCCTGAAGTATCTTGGCGCCCACCATTGTCCGATAATTGTAAGCTAATGACTAGAGGATCTTTTTGTCCACTGTTACTAAGAACAAACGATTGATTTATAACTTTGTTTACAGAATTTCGAATCTGAGCAAAAAAGATCGGAAAAGGGACACTGAAAAACACCGAGATATAATCTAAGTTTCAGGAGTTCTAGAAACTGTACTTATGTCGGTTGTTATAATACAAGGGAAATGAACAAAGTTAGTCTGAAAGTGAATGTACAAGTACGGAGGATCCTTCGCCTTTGTTTTGTAGTATTTTTTTTTTTTTATTTTTTTGCACGTGTCATCATTGGGTACTGGAAGCGAGGACCAATCTCTTTGACACTTTGGCATGAGCTATGAAACATACATAAGATTTATAATTAGGAACGAATGTTAATTCTGTTCTGTTTACTGGGCTAGTTTGAGATATCTCTTTTAAGAAACCATGCTCGAAAATAGTAAGATGGTACAATACTTAATACTGAAGGGGTCCGGTCCGCGCAGTAATGTTGAAACTTCGAAAGTGCCTGAATCCTCATTACATTGTATCTCCCTTGGATCGAAACATGCAGTAGTCTACAGTTGTCGAGTTGTGACGTTGAGTCACAAGAGTGACGTCCCTTCATGTAGCCGACCCGCCGACAGACGAAAGGGTAGAGTAGTTCACTTGCTACTGCATGGACTAAAGAAAACTGATTAAAATTTGAAGAAATACATTTTATTTCCGAATTATTTGAACGCTTTGATATGGAAGGTGAAGGTATGGATATTCTCTATAGTCAGTATATAGTATATGCCCCACCGTTTGATCCGCCGACTCTTGTGATGCAACGTCACAACTCGAGAACACCGTATTAATTTGAAACGTAACTTGGATTTTCGAATCGGACCAAAAAAGGTATCTTGCACTACTAGGCCCCATGTGGGACCTGTGTAATCCATGAAATATTTCCTGAGAATTCACGATAACAATGTTTCAAGGGGAAATTCAAGATGGCCGCCTTGTGGCCATACTGGAATTTCGATTCGGACCGAAATAGGTATCTTGCACAACTAGACCATAAGGGGAACCTGTGTACCAAATTTGAGAAAGATCCATGCAGTACTTCCTGAGAAATCACGATAACAAAGTTGCATGGGAAAATACAAGATAGCCGCCTGTTGGCCATATTGGATTTTCGAATCGGACCAGAAAAGGTATCTTGCACAACTAGACGACAAGAAGAACCTGTGTACCAAATTTAACAAAGATCCATGCAGTAGATCCTGAGAAATCGCAATGACAATGTTTCAAGGGGTAAACCAAGATGGCCGCCTGATAGACATATTGGATTTTGGGATCGGATCACAAAAGGTATCTTGCGCAACTGGACCACAAGGGGAACCTGTGTATCAAATCTGAGAAAGATCCAGGCAATACTTCCTGAGAAATCATGATAACAAAATTTCATGGGGAAGTCTAAGATGGCCGCCTGGTGACCATATTGGATTTTCGAATCGGACCAAAAAAGGTATCTTGCACAACTAGACCCCAAGAGGAACCTGTGCACCAAATTTGAGAAAGATCCAAGCAGTAGTTCCTGAGAAATCGCGACGACAAGGTTTCATGGGAAAATCCAAGATGGCTGCCTTGTGGCCATATTGGATTTTCGATTCGGATCGAAAAAGGTATCTTGCACAACTAGTCTCTAAGGGGAACCTGTGTACAAAATTTGAGAAAGATCCATGCAGTACTTCCTGAGAAATGACGATAACAAATTTTCATGGAGAAATCCAAGATGGCTGCCTGGTGGCCATATTGGATTTTCGAATGGGACCATAAAATGTATCTTGCACAACTAGACCCTAAGGGGAACCTGTGTACCAAATTTGAGAAAGATCCATGCAGTAGTTCCTGAGAAATCGCGATGACAAGGTTTTATGCGGAAATCCAAGATGGCTGCCTGGTGGCCATATTGGATTTTCGAATCGTACCAAAAAAGGTATCTTGCATAACTAGACCCCAAGGGGAACCTGTGTACCAAATTTGAGAAAGATCCATGCAGTAGTTCCTGAGAAATCGCGATAACAAGGTTTCATGGGGAAATCCAAGATGGCTGCCTGGTGGCCATGTTGGATTTTCGAATCGGACCAGAAAAGGTATCTTGCACAACTAGACCCCAAGGGGAACCTGTGTACCAAATTTGAGAAAGATCCATGCAGTAGTCCCTGAGAAATCGCGATAAGAATGTTTCATGGGGAAATCCAAGATGGCTGCCTGGTGGCCATATTGGATTTCCGAATCGGACTAGAAAAGGGTGCACTCCACACTAGAGCCACGGTTTCGTACAAATGGCCCCTCCCTAATTTCATAATAAGGAAGGTCGCCTGTTTTTGACAGCATGGTAATTCTTCTTCCCTTTCTGCTAACTGATATCTATAGTATCACCCTGCTGGACGTAACCATTTCTTCAAACGAAGATATAACATTTGCCTGCTGGTCTCAACTACGCGCCACCACGGAGTTAATCGTTTCCGGAATTGAATATCAGGCAGGCCAAAATCCTCACTTTTTCGGGAAACGAAATGATGATTCCTTTATGGCGATAAAATTTTACAAAAAACGAGTAGGTCGACCCCCTGTTTTTTTCGCCATTTTAAATTGTCCTTTGGACGGGAAACACTTTAACATACATAAAAAGAAAATCATTTCGTACGTTTTCTCTGGGTTGCGGGTAGAATTTGACACATTTTCATATATTTTAAGGAGTTTTTCAGAAAAGTTGAAGAAGGTTTAAGGAGGATTGCGCGTCTTTCATTTTCAATTTCAATAGCTCACTTGCCTCCTGGAATAATGGCATGAGTGTGCCCATTCGGAAAATATATGCTTTTACAGGGGTTTTCTTAAAGATTTCACATATATTTAAGGCCGAAGACCCGAACCCATGTCTATTTTTAACCGCACATCATTTAGGTGTGGAATGCACCCTTAATGTAGGCTTCATTGCACGGTTATAATACACGAGTAGGCCAAATATTGTATGATCTCCTACACTACATTCGTTAAAAGCGCTTATTCGGACCTTGTAATGACTTGATATGGAACGGGATAGTAAAGTTCCTTTATCTTAGTCAGAAATGTTTCGATTTTATGCATACTACATGGTATGATATCATTGTCCTTGCATATATGCTATTTGGACCTATACAGAATTACCTCCCCTTGGTTAGGCACATATGGTACGCTTAGTGACCTGTATGTCCCAATTATCGTCAATGTGAATGTCAAAGTGATTAATTTTCAATACCGATCACACCAGCACCCTGATCTAAAGTGAATGAGAGCGTATTATTCTGGTTTTGTCCCTTTTATGTCGAAGTTTGTACTCCCACCCCCCAATTTTTTGAAAAAGTCGGAATGAAAAAATATTGACAATTTGACTCGAATTTCAGCTATTTTTGCGTTTATTTTGCTTCTCATGCCTCATTCGAAAACTGGTCAAAGCTCCCGATCTTTGTTCATGGGTTTCATTTTGACGGTCAGAGCATAATGCTATGATATTGTTATTGAGCGCTGAAACTCGCGATTTTTCAGCAAAAGTCGCAAAAACAAAGATGGGGTAGGGGGAAAGTCATTGACGGGATATGCGATAAAACTGCATACTACACGCAAGTGTCGCATGCCAAAAAACTCGCAAACACTCCCAGATTGACACAGCCTTGAGAACAGAAATTTTTAGAAAACACCCTAGCCTTAAGGGTGCACTCCACACTAGAGCCACGGTTTCGTACAAATGGCCCCTCCCTAATTTCATAATAAGGAAGGTCGCCTGTTTTTGACAGCATGGTAATTCTTCTTCCCTTTCTACTAACTGATATCTATAGTATCACCCTGCTGGACGTAACCATTTCTTCAAACGAGGATATAACATTTGCTTGCTGGTCTCAACTACGCGCCACTACGGAGTTAATCGTTTCCGGAATTGAATATCAGGCAGGCCAAAATCCTCACTTTTTCGGGAAACGAAAATGATGATTCCTTTATGGCGATAAAATTTTACAAAAAACGAGTAGGTCGACCCCCTGTTTTTTTCGCCATTTTAAATTGTCCTTTGGACGGGAAACACTTTAACATACATAAAAAGAAAATCATTTCGTACGTTTTCTCTGGGTTGCGGGTAGAATTTGACACATTTTCATATATTTTAAGGAGTTTTTCAGAAAAGTTGAAGAAGGTTTAAGGAGGATTGCGCGTCTTTCATTTTCAATTTCAATCGCTCACTTGCCTCCTGGAATAATGGCATGAGTGTGCCCATTCGGAAAATATATACTTTTACAGGGGTTTTCTTAAAGATTTCACATATATTTAAGGCCGAATACCCGAACCCATGTCTATTTTTAACCGCACATCATTGAGGTGTGGAATGCACCCTTAATGTATGCTTCATTGCACGGTTATAATACACGAATAGGCCAAATATTGTATGATCTCCTACACTACATTCGTTAAAAGCGCTTATTCGGACCTTGTAATGACTTGATATGGAACGGGATAGTAAAGTTCATTTATCTTAGTCAGAAATGTTTCGATTTTATGCATACTACATGGTATGATATCATTGTCCTTGCATATATGCTACTTGGACCTATACAGAATTACCTCCCCTTGGTTAGGCACATATGTTACGCTTGTGACCTGTATGTCCCAATTATCGTCAATGTGAATGTCAAAGTGATTAATTTTCAATACCGATCACACCAGCACCCTGATCTAAAGTGAATGAGAGCGTATTATTCTGGTTTTGTCCCTTTTATGTCGACAATTTGGCTCGAATTTCAGCTATTTTTGCGTTTATTTTGCTTCTCATGCCTCATTCGAAAGCTGGTCAACGCTCCCGATTTTTGTTCATGGCTTTCATTGTCACGGTCAAAGCATAATGCTATAATATTCTTATTGAGCTCTGAAACTCTCGATTTTTCAGCAAAAGTCGCAAAAACAAAAGTGATTGACGGGACATCCGATAAAACTGCATACTACAAGCAAGTGTCGCATACCAAGAAACTCGCAAACACTCTCAGATTGGCATAGCCTTGAGAACAGAAATTCTGAGAAAACACTCTAGCCTTAAGATAAACTCCACACTAGGCCACGGTTTCGCACAAATGGCCCCTCCCTAATTTCATAATAAGAGAAGGTCGCCTGTTTTTGACAGCATGGTAATTCTTCTTCCCTTTCTACTAACTGATATCTATAGTATCACCCTGCTGGACGTAACCATTTCTTCAAACGAGGATATAACATTTGCTTGCTGGTCTCAACTACGCGCTACTACGGAGTTAATCGTTTCCGGAATTGAATATCTGGCAGGCCAAAATCCTCACTTTTTCGGGAAACGAAAATGATGATTCCTTTATGGCGATAAAATTTTACAAAAAACGAGTAGGTCGACCCCCTGTTTTTTTCGCCATTTTAAATTGTCCTTTGGACGGGGAACACTTTAACATACATAAAAAGAAAATCATTTCGTACGTTTTCTCTGGGTTGCGGGTAGAATTTGACACATTTTCATATATTTTAAGGAGTTTTTCAGAAAAGTTGAAGGTTTAAGGAGGATTGCGCGTCTTTCATTTTCAATTTCAATAGCTCACTTGCCTCCTGGAATAATGGCATGAGTGTGCCCATTCGGAAAATATATACTTTTACAGGGGTTTTCTTAAAGATTTCACATATATTTAAGGCCGAATACCAGAACCCATGTCTATTTTTAACCGCACATCATTGAGGTGTGGAATGCACCCTTAATGTAGGCTTCATTGCACGGTTATAATACACGAGTAGGCCAAATATTGTATGATCTCCTACGCTACATTCGTTAAAAGCGCTTATTCGGACCTTGTAATGACTTGATATGGAACGGGATAGTAAAGTACATTTATCTTAGTCAGAAATGTTTCCATTTTATGCATACTACATGGTATGATATCATTGTCCTTGCATATATGCTATTTGGACCTATACAGAATTACCTCCCCTTGGTTAGGCACATATGTTAGCTTAGTGACCTGTATGTCCCAATTATTGTCAATGTGAATGTCAAAGTGATTAATTTTCAATACCGATCACACCAGCACCCTGATCTAAAGTGAATGAGAGCGTATTATTCTGGTTTTGTCCCTTTTATCTCGAAGTTTGTACTCCCACCCCCCAATTTTTTGAAAAAGACGGAATGAAGAATTATTGACAATTTGGCTCGAATTTCAGCTATTTATGCGTTTATTTTGCTTCTCATGCCTCATTCGAAAGCTGGTCAAAGCTTCCGATCTTTGTTCATGGGTTTCATTTTCACGGCCAAAGCATAATGCTATGATATTCTTATTGAGCGCTGAAACTCGCGATTTTTCAGCAAAAGTCGCAAAAACAAAGATGGGGTAGGGGGAAAGTGATTGACGGGGTTTGCGATAAAACTGCATACTACAAGCAAGTGTCACATACCAAGAAACTCGCAAACACTCCCAGATTGACACAGCCTTGAGAACAGAAATTTTTAAAAAACACCCTAGCCTTAAGGGTGCACTCCACACTAGGGCCACGGTTTCGTACAAATGGCCCCTCCCTAATTTCATAATAAGGAAGGTCGCCTGTTTTTGACAGCATGGTAATTCTTCTTCCCTTTCTACTAACTGATATCTATAGTATCACCCTGCTGGACGCACGCATTTCTTCAAACGAGGATATAACATTTGCTTGCTGGTCTCAACTACGCGCCACTACGGAGCTAATCGTCTCTGGAATTGAATATCAGGCAGGCCAAAATCCTCACTTTTTCGGGAAACGAAAATGATGGTTCCTTTATGGCGATAAAATTTTACAAAAAACGAGTAGGTCGACCCCCTGTTTTTTTCGCCATTTTAAATTGTCCTTTGGACGGGAGACACTTTAACATACATAAAAAGAAAATCATTTCATACGTTTTCTCTGGTTTGCGGGTAGAATTTGACACATTTTCATATATTTTAAGGAGTTTTTCAGAAAAGTTGAAGAAGGTTTAAGGAGGATTGCGCGTCTTTCATTTTCAATTTCAATAGCTCACTTGCCTCCTGGAATAATGGCATGAGTGTGCCCATTCGGAAAATATATACTTTTACAGGGGTTTTCTTAAAGATTTCACATATATTTAAGGCCGAAGACCCGAACCCATGTCTATTTTAACCGCACATCATTTAGGTGTGGAATGCACCCTTAATGTAGGCGCCACTGCACGGTTATAATACACGAGTATGCCAACTATTGTATGTTCTCCTGCACTACACCCGTTAAAATCGCTTATTCGGACCTTGTAATGACTTGACATGGAACGGGATCGTAAAGTTCATTTATCTTAGTCAGAAATGTTTCGATTTTATGCATACTACATGGTATGATAGCATTGGCCTTGCATATATGCTATTTGGACCTATACAGAATTACCTCCCCTTGGTTAGGCATATATGTTACGATTAGTGACCTGTATGTCCCATTATTGTCAATGTGAATGTCAAAGTGATTAATTTTCAATACGGATCCACCAGCACCCTGATGATCTAAAGTGAAGGAGAGCGTATTATTCTGGTGTTGTCTCTTTTATTTCGAAATTTTTACTCCCACCCCCCAATTTTTTGAAAAAGTCGGAATGAAAAATTATTTACAATTTGGCTCGAATTTCAGCTATTATTGCGTTTTTTTTGCTTCTCATGACTCATTCGAAAGCTGTTCAACGCTCCCGATCTTGTTCATGGGTTTCATTGTCACCGTCAAAGCATAATGCTATCATATTCTCACTGCGCTTGTAAACTCGTGATTTTTCAGCAAAAGTGGCAAAAACAAAGATGGGGTAGGGGGAAAGTGATTGGCGAGATATCCGATAAAACTGCATACTACAAGCAAGTGTCGCATACCAAGAAAGTAGCAAACACTCCCAGATTGGCATAGCCTTCAGAACAGAAATTTTGAGAAAACACCCTAGCCTTAAGGGTGCACTCCACACTTGCCACGGTTTCGCACGAAGTGGCCCCTCCCTAATTTCATAAGAAAGGTCGCCTGTTTTTGACAGCATGGTAATTCTTCTTCCCTTTCTACTAACTGATATCTATAGTATCACCTTGATGGACGTAACCATTTCTTCAAACGGGGATGTAACAATTGCTTGCAGATCGCACCTACTCGCCACTACAGAGTTAAGCGTTTCCGGAAATGAATATCTGGCAGGCCAAAATCCTCACTTTTTCGAGAAACGAAAATGATGATTCCTTTATGGCGATAAAATTTTACAAAAAACGAGTAGGTCGACACCCTGTTTTTT